>CAHIKZ030003766.1:0-25000 GCA_903632075.3 Acanthosepion pharaonis | reverse complement strand
TCAAGAAATAAGACTGCAAACCCTGTTTCCCATATTATACATAGATGTTTAATTTAGGGCTTAGAGCTGTTCACCTGGGTGGGTAGGTAGGTGATATTTGGGACAACCTCAGCTCTTCCCCCTATCAATTCCTTGCCCTGCTACTGACCTCGACGTGTGTCTGGTAAGTTCGTCTCCTGTCAAGGGCAGACCAGTATTCTCCCGAGCATGATTTAGTATAGACCAGCACCTGGATATACCCTACTTCCATTTTTGTTGCCACTTGATCTCCAAAAACCCGTCATCCATTCCTTTACTTCCTGTTCCCCTTTGCTCAAAGTGGATGCCACTTAGAAGAGCGAACTTCAAAAGGAACCATCAGCTGGTCTATCAAACAAACATTTGAGATCGATATAAAACCACCTCTTCCCTTTCTACGCGGGTGCCCATAATATCTCAGTAATACGGAAAGAAAAGAACATATGTTAAAATAAAATTCCCTGTTCTACCGGTATAAATGATCAAGGATGAATGTCTCTTTGTGGGCGAGGGAAGCGACATGGAGGATGGAGGAGTCGGTAGAATACGAGCTGATGCTGGAGTTTGTGTCGAGTCTGTTGATTCAGGACCACGCGTGAACTCTGTAAAATTCTTGCATACGGCTTCTGACTTAGCGGATCGTTTTTGGCAGTCGGAGAGGGTCCATGCTGCAAATTTTTGTCATAGTTTTGACTCTGATATTTAGATTTTATTTGATGTTTTTTTGTGTGTGGTGGGGGAGATTTGTTTTGTGAATCGGCTGCGATGCTCAGGACCCCTGCACAGAGAGCAACATTTCCTTACGTAACGTTAACATCCGGCCGATGGCATTTGACGTGGAGTGAATCAGAAAGAGATCGAACTTGTAGCAGAGGGTAACAGAATACGCTTAAGCCAGCAGCTAACCAATTGACCCTACCTTTAAAATAACCAGGAAATCAACAAATGTTGGTTAATAAAGGAAAAAGATAAAATTAAATATCCGTTATAGATAACATATAGAAATGCACTTGACAACTGTATTCATTGGAGCGATGACTGGAGAAAATTTCTGCTAAAAACAAATTCCTCACCAGTGATCAAAAGTGCTGCAAAACAGATGATGCAGCAGTAGCACCACCAACCAATGGTGGCAGGTCGATGCAGGGACTCGGAAAATCGGAAATTACTCTCGGGCAATTACTAACGGATTACTGATTGAATTTGATTACTTATCGCTGAAAATGGCGAGCGCTATATATTTAGAGATTCTTGATAAAAGCCGAAGAAGAATCTGCATTGTTATTAGTCCTGGCGTGGCATCTCGGTTTCAGCCACTTTCCCAACGTCGTTACGTAGCTCTTCTGATTCGTTGCGACCTCTCGAGCCAGCATTTTCGACTGACATGAAATGGAAAGATTATATTGAATCAACTGCTGGGTTTGCAGCTACGAAACTTGATTCACTCTGCCAGACAGTTTTTCTCTCTTAAATCAAGCTTACATATTTATAAGTCTACTATTCGACCCCAACTTTAAATATTGCCGTTACATATGGTTCGGTGCTCCCGCTGTATATTTAGAGATTCTTGATAAAAGCCAAAGAAGAATCAGCAATATTATTGGTCCTAACATGGCGTCTCGGCTTCATTCTCTCTTTCACTGCCGTAATGTAGCTTCCCTGTGCTTTTTCTATAAATATTTTCATGATAATTGTTCTGATGAGCTTTCCTCTATGGCACCTAAACTCTATGAATTTAAGCGTAATAGTAGATTAATCTCCCCCTGTTATCTACTTGAACTGGCTAAATGTAACCGTAAGTTCTATGCTAACAGTTTCTTCTATCGCACTTCTCGCTTGTGGATCACTTTTCCGGATTCTTGCTTTCCAGTCAACTTTGATGTTCAAAAATTTAAATGCAATGTCAATCGTTATCTTCTGTCTCCTTGAATCCTGTTCTTTTTATTGTCCTTTTTTCCTCAGTAACGTTTTCTCAGTTTCCTTCACACTCAGTAATCCCTTGCATCTTAGTGGCTTTATCGCCTTCCTTGAGATGAAATGATTAAAAAAATTGCTGTCTCCTTGAATCCCGTTTTTTATTGTTCTTTCTTCTCAGTAACATTTTCTCAGTTTCCTTCACTCTCAGTAACCCCTTGCATCTTAGTGGCTTTATCACCTTCCTTGAAATGAAATGATTAAAAAATCTTCTGTCTCCTTGAACCCTGTTCTTTTTATTGTCCTTTCTCCTCAGTAACATTTTCTCAGTTTCCTTCAATCTCAGTAACCCCTTGCATCCTAGTGGCTTTAACATCTTCCTTGAGATGAAATGATTAAAAAATCTTCCTTGAATTCTGTTCTGTGATTGTCTCCCCTTAATAGTGTTTTTTATCATATTCTGTAACACTCAGTAACATCTTATATCTTAGTGGCTTTCTTGCCTTGCTTGGGGTGAAATGATTACAAATATACTGATGGTCATTCTGTACTGATTGTAAAATCTATTTCATCGATGAGGTATGCCTTTTGGGAAGAACGGAAGTCCGACGTTGTTAAACGTATATAAATCATTCAGACGCTGGTCAACGTACAACGATAAAAACGAAGTGCTATCGTTACGCATGCGTGATGATCTATGAATTCGTTGGGCATAAACCTGAAGATGGCAAAATCAATTTAATATACTGACTGCCAACCATCTAGTTTTTTTGTTTTGTTTTGTTTTTCATTTTATTTTTTATTTTTTATTTTTTTTTTTTTTGGAGGGGAAATTTTTATTATGATGCCGACCAATTTTTTTTTTTTTTTTTTTTTTTTGGAGGGTGGTATTGCCATCAAGGCCAGAACCACGATTTTTGTCGTTATTTTTAACGTAAATAATTGGTGCCTGGACTCTAAGGCAGGATTGTAAAAGGCTAATGGCAGCAAAAAAACAAGCATTTTATGCGGAAAACATTATTGATGATATGGCACATAAAATAAGCATTTGAAAAAATATAATTGCCTAAGATTGAAGTCAGATTTCATAATAGAGACAATCGGTGCTGAAAAACGTTTATTTTACTGCAATGGATGCTTATAAGCGAGAGGGGAGATGGGATGTGCTTATTTCATTAAGGTGGATGGTTATAAACGAGAGGGGAAGTGGGATATGCTTATTTTTGATGGTAGATGGTTATAAGCGAGAGGGGAGATGAGATGTTCTTATTTTATTACGGTGGATGGTTATAAGCGAGAGGGGAGATGAGATGTTCTTATTTTATTATGGTGGATAATTATAACCGACAAGAGAGATGTGATGTTCTCGGTTTATGGTGGATGGTTATATGTAAGAGCGGAGGTGTGATGTTCTTGGTTTATTATAACTGGATGGTTATAAGCGAGCGGGGAGATGCGATGTTCTTGGTTTATTATGGTGGATGGTTATAAGCGAGCGGGGAGATGCGATATTCATGGTTTATTATGGTGGATGGTTATACGCGAGAGGGGAGATGGGATGTGCTTATTTTATTACCACAATATGTTAAACAACTATCAACTCCCAGAGGTACTTACAAATACGTGAGAAATATTTTGCTTATCCTATCTACGGGTTAATTTCAATATAGGTCTAAATTTTCTTACTGATATGTAGTGTTAGCTTCCATTTGGTGTCGCTAATAGTGGGGATGAAAACATATTTGAGCATGAATTCGTTATTATAACTATAAAAAAGTGCAATTCAAATGTGCTTAGTGCCAGTTCACTGTGTGACAGCATTTAGTAATAGCGTTTGTCAGTCAGGAGCACTGAATTCGCATTGCGCTTGACTCAGCAACCAGAGAACCATTTACATGCAGTATCTGCCAGTGGGAATGGCCTTGCGATCACTCAACGCACCCACAGAATAAAACCTGAAGATATAAATCTCTTCTGTATCACGACAGCACAAATCCACATTACAATAAAATCTTTAAAAAAATGTAGACACGAATAGTGTTGTGGTGTCCTCCCTCTAAGAGTCTATGTTAGACTCTTCCGCCTACTATAAGTTTAGTAAGAAAGAATGTTCGGGAAACAATGAACTGTGAATAGATTAAGCCGTTGTGACAAAGTAAATGGTTTACACCAAAAGAGTATTACACAACTAGTAAGAGTGTCTCGAATAAACTAGCGCTCAATCTATTCACAATTTACTGTTCACTGTTCCCTAAACCTTCTCTCCTACTAAATGTATAGTAGGCGGAAGGGTCTAACATAGACTCTTAGAGGGAGGACACCACAACGAATAATGAGAAGCCTGAAATTCACTGTTGTGCCCAGTGTCCATACAGAACACATCAAAATTTTGGTTATTCCTGAAATTCAAACGAGTGATGAATGGTTCATTTTTTTCATGCAATGCGGAAGTTAATGACGTTAGGCGGAAATGGATAAAATATGAACCAGAACGTTACTTCATAGACAGACTGAAAAAATTGATAGGAAGTTTGTAAACATGTACAACACAAAATGGCGGCAATTTTGAGAAATAACCTTGCAGTTTTGAAGAGAAATAAATGTACTTCATTTTGATACCAGTTTCATTATTCTATCTGGTCTAAAACTTGTTTTATAGAATTGGTGACCTTATTTATCAATTAACCCTTGTAATTTTGAAGAGAAATAAATTGATTTTATTCGATTTGATCTAAAACTTGTTTACTAGGATTGGTGACCTTATTTATCAATCAACCCTTGTAATTTTGTAAAGAAATAAATTCACTTCATTTTGATACTACTTCCATTATTCTGTCTGGTCTAAAACTTATTTTCTAGGATTGGAAACCTTACTTATCAACCAACCCTTGCAATTTTGAGGAGAAATAAATTGACTTCATTTTGATACTAGTTTCATTATTCTGTCAGATCTAAAACTTTTTTAGACGATTGGAGACCTTATCAATCAACCCTCGTAATTTTGAAGAGAAATAAATTGACTTCATTTTGATACCAGTTTCATTACTCTATCTGCTCTAAAACTTATTTTCTAGGATTGGAGATCTTACTTATCAATTAACCGTCGTAATTTTGTAGAGAAATAAACTGACTTCATTTTGATACCAATTTCATTATTATATCTAGTCTAAAATTTATTTATATAGGATTGGCAAACTTATGGCGTGTAAGTACTTATCATTTTAACTTCAGGCAGGTTGTCTCTGCCATTAGGCTAATATCAGCGTTCGTTCGCTAGAAATAGTACGCAGTAGTTTTCTGTCAGACAAAGCTTAGTAAGACATTCAATTTTGAATCTCTATACAAAAGCAAGTAACTCTAGTTTTAACGGCGCACTATTTCTTGGTTTTTAATCTAAGAGTGTAAGTAAGATATACCTTTCATATTTTTCATCTGTAAATCCTACGGTATGCCCGCTTAAAATGTTATAATTTACATCTTATTTCAACGAGATCATTGGTACAAACGCTCCAGTGCTGGTTTTGTAAAAAAAAACAAAACAAAGGCTTCTTCACAGGACTAAGCCGTTATTGCAAATCAGCGGACATGCAAATCTGTTTCACTCCTGCCCAATCATAAGCGTTGTGAGTCGCGTAAATTGCTTTAAAGAACTGGTAAATCTGTTTAATTCCTTGACAATAATAAACGTCGAGCTCTCTTCCGACAGTGTTGTTGGATGTAGTTTGTCTTACCCAGGGCGCCTTATTGGAGGGGAGATGTGTCTTACCTCTCTGCAGAGGTGCAGTCTGTGTATTCCGAAGCCCCAGCCAACAGGGCGGGACGTGATGGGACACGTACGGTTTAATGTGGGAATCCCAAAGGCGTGCACCTGGGCCAAGGTCAGAAAATTGTCCACACCCAGCAACTAAAGTCACGCTTGCCTCGATATGTAGAGAGGGAGGTGCTGCCACAGCATTGGAATCCTAAGAACCATGCATCTAACATTTCTATTTTTTGATGAGGTGCAGCCGCAGAGTAGAAAACCCCGGTATCAGGCATCTCTCGTTGATTTATTTGCGCTCTGTCTGAAGGGAAATACGTAAGTTGAGCGATAATAATTGTAGCCGCCAACCCAAAAGGGAATGATTACTATTCGCATTTACTCCCCACCCCACCGCATCACATCCACATGACTGTGTTTGACACAAGGTTGATTTAATGCGGGAAGTCTACTCGCCACGTGACGTTCCGATTGGCTAGGAGTGAAAAGCATTTGCACGTTCTTAAACAGAAATAAATACGCTAAATATTAACATTTTAGACGTATATGAGACTAGGTAGACGAATAAAGGGGATTTCGTCAGCGACACACACACACGGTCATATCTGCAGGCGGAAAGTATTTGCCAAAATAACATATCTATTCTTCTAATTAGTTTTATTGCTAACACGTTATTAGTGTTATAGGTTCTCATTCTCACTATTAAATTAAAGAATACACTCAATATAATACATGAAAAAGAGTAAACATTTTTTGGCTATTACATTTATTGATCGTTTTTCTAATATGCAAATGACTTTTGGCAAATATGACCGTTGTAGAAATAGAGAAATTTTGTGTTAGGTTCGGAGATAAATTTAATTTTTATTTGTTGAATGATATAGAAAGATTAATATATCCGCATGCCCACTCGAGTAGGATATGTCACAAGTGTTACTTTATGATTGGAACGACCACATAGAAAAGAAAGTGCGATTTTATCTTGATATGAAATGTTTGTGCTTCATAGCTGGCAGGTAGGGTCTTTGAAATCGACTCTTCTAAGCGGCAACCACTTAACCGAAGTGGAAGAAAGGTTATATAAACAAAAGTAAGTATTTGGGGCAAAGTGAAAACAATCACGGTCATTGATGATTTCGGATTGCTGATCTATCATGCCAGTCAGCGCTGGGATCGAAGAAGACCGACCTTGGACATATAATAGCGGAAATTTGTGTTAAGTTTAAGTTTTTGACTCACATAAAATTTTGTCAGGAGTTTAAATAAAGGAAATGAAAACGTATTTTAATAGTAATGGTAAAATTATTAATTTCTTCATTATTCTTTGCTCTTTCATTTTCGGAAAGAAAAATGTAGCAGAAACAGCAAAGAAAGATATGTGCAGTTTATAGTTATGGTGCCGTAGCTGAGAAAACTGTTCGTAAGTGGTTCTCTAAGCGCAGAAGTGGAAATTTTGATCTAGAAACCTGAGAAAGTTTGGTCAATTCTACACTCGTTGATGATAACCAAATCGGAACGTTGATTTAAAAAAAAGCCAGGTCGCACGACACGGGACATCGCATAGGTACTTCACATTCCCCATATCAGCGTTGTAAAGCATTTGAAAACATTTGAATATTTGAATTGTTACGATGTTTGTGTGCCTCATGATATAACAGAGACATTTAACGGACCGAATTTCCATGTGAGATTCGCTGCTCAGTTGCAATAAACATGACCTATTTTTTTTTTAAGAATGACGACAGGCGACGAAAATGGATTATTTACAACAATGTGTCGCGAAAGATTTCATGATAAAACAAAATGATGTACTCTTTGCCATTTCAGGAGGTAGTCTCAAGAAACAGATGCTGTGTATCTTGTGGAACTGGAAGGGTACTGCGTATTACGAACTCTTTCTGCAAAATCAGATTAAATTTACGCACTTACTCTTCCCAACTGGACAAATTAGACGCAGAATCGATAAAAGGCGCCCGGAATTGACCAACCGGGTTGGCCGTCATTTTCCACCAGAAATAGCTCCAGATCTCACGTCTCTTTGTAAAACCATCAGCAATTAGTAAAGCTTAACGATAATCTCATACCACTCCAGTTATACTAACCTTCCGATTATCACTTATTTCGATTGTTATAAAATTCTCTTTCAGATAATTAAAGTCATTCACTTTAATTGTCTGGAAGCCTGTTAAGACTAGTTCATCACCAAGAATGTTGGCAAATTCTGGGAGGATAGACTCATAATAATGTCTCAAAGATGATAAAAGTTCAGCGAAATGACAACAAAAGCATTTTGCTTTCATTGTTTGCCTTGATAAAGTCGGAAAACGAAACATGTCAGCAAAAACTAATTTTTTTTCCAATAGTCTTTCTTATACAAATTTGTCGTATCCACAGAATTATTCTGAGAAATTTTACTATAATATATATAGTAAAATTTCTCAGAATAGAATAAACTGAATAAATAAAAATAGTAATATATATATATATATATATATATATATATATATATATATATATATATTTTTATTTATTTATTATTTATTATAAATAAAAATAGTAATATATATATATATAGTAAAATGAATAAATAAAATAGTAATATATATATATATATATATATATATGAATACTATTTTTATTTATTCATTTACTATATATATATATATATATATATATATTACTATTTTTATTTATTCATTTTACTATATATATATATATATATTACTATTTTATTTATTCAGTTTACCATATATATATATATATATTACTTTTTTTATTTATTCAGTTTACTATATATATATATATATATATTACTATTTTTATTTATTCATTTTACTATATATATATATATATATATATATATATATATATATATATATATTATTATTTTATTTATTCAGTTTATATATATATATATATATATATATATATATATTACTATTTTTATTTATTCAGTTTACTACATATATATATATATATATATATATATATATATATATATATATATATATATATATATATATATTATAACTTAAAAGCAAGAAAATTCTTATTATAGGCCATGATAAATTTTAAAACAAAATCACAAGCACAAGTCGACCGGTTTCGTCCCTTCTCGTCAGAACTGTAAACGGGGAAACAAATTATGGGAAGAAAGTCTGTCGCAGATGACGTGAATGAATGGACAGGGAAAAATATAACAATAAAAGTTCTAACACCAAAGATGCTAGAGACACAGCACCGCAAGCCCAAGCAAACAGTCTCTTTGTTTACAAAGAGCGGGTCGCTTGGATCTGATGAACAGCGTCTCCAACACCTTCAGATGGAATAACGTTTACAGTTGTGACGAGAAGGGACGAAAACGGTCGACTTGTGTTTGTGTTTTTGTCTTTGTTTTAAAATTTATCATGGCCTATAGGAAAAAATTTCTTGCCTTTAATGCCATAATACGTTTTTGTACCGTTAAACACACACATACACACACACACACACACACACACACACACACACACACACACATATATATATATATATATATAACAGTAAGATATATAATCCAGTGTTCTTATAGATATTTTTATTTTTACAAAAAAATGTAAATTTACGGATCATTATTATTATTATAAATAAATTGATTTAAAATATGTTTTTTCCGCTACGCAGTTCTAACCATGTTTCAAATTTTTGAAACATGGTTAGAACTGTGTAGCAGAAAAACCATATTTTAAATCAATTTATTTATAATATATATATATATATATATATATAAGCATTAGCATTTTGTGACCGTTAGGGATAATTCCAAGGAAGATATTAATCCAGGGAGAGCTCGATGAAGACTACGGATAATAATAATAATAATAATAATAATAATAATAATAATATCACATTGATAAATTATAACCGAAATGAATATTTAAGGTTTTCTTCTTTATTATTATTATTATTATTATTATTATTATTATTATTATTATATATGTATATTTATATATGATGAAATGTAAAGTCATTCCCTTTAATTGTCTGCCAGCCTGTTAAAAACAGTTCATTACCAAGAAAGTTGAGAAATTCTGGGATGCTCGAATCATAATAATGTCTCAAAGTTGATAAAAGAACTATTGAAGAAAGTTCTTCGATTCAACAAACCTTTCCAAAATTTCTCCTATCAATAACACCTATATGAATTAAAAAAAAAAAAAAAAAAAACACTTGTTTGTATACTAGTAAAATATAACAAAAAAATTCTTAATAGTCCCTCTTCGTTTTTTTATTTACTTATTTTTAGAGCTTATCAACCTTTTGGGGGTTATTTAAAACCGAAACATATTTTGGGATTGAATAATTCTTTTTCTTTTTGCAAGTGAATATTAGATTAAAGCTTGGGAAGAAGAGGTGGATTCATGCCTTTCACAAGGTTATTTGCGCGTAAGTGAATGTAACGAACTTGACGGAAATTCGAAATCGATTCTCCGATACCCCATTCCGAGCCAGTATCCATTACACCACCCGCACATCCAAGCTTACATCACCTGGCATGCCCAAGCGATCAACCATCTTGGTATTGACCAGACGCAATTTATATTTGAATTATATATGATTTTTTTTGTTTTGTTTTTTTTTTTAAATAACAACACTTGACAGACCTTGAACTTTTTACATCGGAAATGAATCAGAAGACGCCATTTTCACAATCAGACAGACGTCAAACTATTAAAAGAATAAATCAGGAAAATAAGAAAAAAATAGGAATAAAAACAATTGACATGAAAACAAAATCATTGATAATTAACGAGAAAAGGGGAGGTAGAGAGAAAACAAGAAATATTTTTTGTATAATGTAAAAAAACAGACGTGGAGATGAACTATCAATATCTCTAAATATATGTGTGTATCATATACTGTTTTTAATATAGGAAGGATGCGATGGATAAATTGTCGTCTAAATTACGCAAACGTGAAAATAACACCGAGAGATATATTTTCTAAAACTACGCAAAAATATGGTGTAATACTAAAAGAGTACATTTATTCAATAAAATCGCCATTAGCTTCAACCACGGCCTTCAGATAACTTCGGTATCTCTTGCAACTCTTCTGGACGGTCACCTTCTTTAAGTTGGTGATTGCTATCATAATCCTTGCCTTCAGTTCATCTGTGATGTTACAAGGAGTTTTGTTGGCCTCTCACTCAACTGTGCCTCATACATAAGAATCAAAGGAGTCGCAGCGTGGGGAGTTACGTGGTTATTTTCATTTTTGCTTAATTTAGATGACAATTTATCAATCGTTTGATAATCCTCCCATTTTGATGTCTCTCTCTCTCTTTTTATATATACATACATATATATGTGTGTGTGTGTGTGTGTGTGTTTTGTGTATGTGTTGAGAGAGAGAGAAAAAAAAAGAAAAGAGTGTTGTCCACCAGATTTTATCAGGAGTGCAAGTGTGAGAAGACTTAGGAAAAAAAAACAGAACAGGTTATATATATATATATATATATATATATATATATATATATATATATATATATATATATATATATATATATAATTTCTGTATTAGTAAACAGACAACTTTTAAAAACGGTGATTATAATTTATTTCCTTAGAATCGAAATCAACATTTTCATAAAAAAAATCTGTCATTTTTTACAAAAAAAAATTCTCTCTTTTTACATTGAGCTCTGTGGATTATATCCTCCGTGGAATTATCCATCACATATTACCAAACACGTCCTTTTTTAAAGAATTAGAATTTCCGACTTTTACCAATTCAGTAAATTTCGATCCTAGCTAGAGGCAACCGGATGTCTAGCCATCGCTGATGATGAGCTGTGAAACAGCGAAACAGTCTGTCTGTGGATGACGTTATATTGGCTCCTGAAAAATCAATTTCAGTTGAGCTCTCTGGGGACGAGGTTTGGGTTGGTAAATATGTTATTATAGATATATGGAAGGACTCTTCGCAAAATGCGAATTGAGTCACTGTCGGTCAAATATTCTGTTTCTAAAAATAAATACGCTAAAAAATTCGTTTTGGTTAAAATTGAAGAATTCCGACTGACACCGATTCAGTCGGGTTTCGATCCTAGCTAGAGGAGCAAAATGGATGTCTAGCCACACTGATGAGCCGCGAAACAGTCTGTCTGTGGATGACGTTATATATATATTATATAATGGAAAAAAATATAACAAAAATATATGTTTGTGTGTACAAGTTTCGTTAATGAAATTGGTACTTTTTAAGAAAAATATTTATTTTTATATAAAAAAAATGCATGGGCCAAAAGGGGGTTGTAATTCCCTTCTTCTGTCTTTAATCTAACACTTTGAATTAGTCAAAGACACTTTACCCAAACATGCCAACAATAATCCAATCATTAAAAATCAAAAGATTTTTGATTTTACCTTTTACTTACATTAAACCAAAAATAATACCTAAGTTTTTTTATATGACCTCGTCCTACCTATTTATATATATTTTCCATATTGTTCATGGGGAGGGTTCAAAAAAATAACAACCTTTTTTTTGATCAAATTTGTTTACACAACGAATTAATTATTTACAATTAAACTAAACAAAACTGAATTTATAATAAAAATAATAAACTATGAATGTTTCCAAAGAAATTTATTAACCAGACGAAATCGATGCAATACTAAGAAAATTACACATTCAAACCATCAAGCATTCACACAAACACTCATGTCATTCATTTACAACAACAAATATATTTACACACACCCGAAACGAAAGGCGCCCCAATATCCACCAAGAAAACTGACATCACTAACCACCTAACGAGGGAGGGGATGGGGAATTAAACAAAAATATAAAAATATACAGAAATAAAAGGGACCAATGATTTTACATACCCTAGCTTAAATAAACGGGAAAAAAAAAAAACTAAATATTCAAAAAAACCTAGTCTAACCTAATATCTGTCTGGGTTGCCTATGTTCAACCCTGTTTTAGGACAATATTCTATATGCCCAACTATACATCTAAATTTAAAATTCATTAAACTTTTCACTTTAAACAAAAATTTAAGATTCAATTTGAAATTTGCCGAATTCTGATGATGGGAACCGCTGCAAACAAGCTTTCTATACAATTTTTTTTTGTTATTTATAAGTGTATTCTTTTTTTTAAAATTAAAAATTTTGACGTAATAATGTCGTTTTTTTCGTATTTTTTAACGTAAAAACGACATTATTATAAATCATTATTTTTGCACCAAACCTAATATATATTCGAATAACAATCACCTATTCTTTTAGCCATTAACAAACACTATTTTTATTTTATTTTTTATTTTTAACCTAATGTGTGCTTTTCATACATGTATCATTATAGGATTTTTTTCCGAACACGGTCAGAACTCTCTGGCTGTGTTCTACGTTGATGTTGTTGAGTGTTGGATTTTTCTTTTTTATTATTTGTGCTTCCATTATTTTTAAACGTTCTTTATATCTTGATGAGCTTATTATACTTTTATTTTCTACTTTTATAGTGCAGATACATTTTGGTAGGTTCCCGTGCGTGTTTAAATGAACTTAGTCAAAAACATAAATTTCAATTTTATTCTTATATATATATATATATATATATATATATATATATATATATATATATATATATATATATATATATATTTAAAAGTCAACATCAAAGGACAGTCTGTTTCAAAAATGAACGCAACCTTAAAGCCTGAAGATTGTGTCTAAAAATGAAACAGACTATAACCTTCATGAGGTTTTGACCAGAAACCAATTTTCATATTCATATTTATTACGCTCTATCCCTGAAATTGATACTTTTCCCATAAAAATTTCATACTTGAAAAATTAATATTTCATCATATATATATATATATATATATATATATATATATATATATATATATATATTGTATTTCTTAGGACGCACCGTTTAAAAAAATTGAAATAATTTTTAATAGTAAAAAACTGCCAGAAAATTTGATTTTACGAATATTTAATTTCACATGATTTTTTTAATGCGAAGTAATTGTTATTTTGTTATCTTTGCTCACACTATTGTTACTTCGATTTAAACAAAAATTAATAAAAGCAAAGTTATATAATCAAATTTAAAATCGTCTTGTAAGAAAATAAAAATTTAATTGACAAACAAAACCCACGTCAAAAAAAGTTAACATAATATCAATCTGCCAATATTTCACACAAAAATTTTTATATATTTATATTTCAAAATTTACTTAAAAAGCATTGAATTGTTCAATTTTTTTTTTTAAATAAATGTTTACTTTTTAATTTCTAGTGAATGACCCTGAAAAAACGACATACATTCATATTGATAACAAGGTATTTCATATATTAAACTGAAAAATATTACCCCCCAAATCTTCAAGATAAGAGTATATTTGAAAAAAACAATGATTATAAATTGTCTTTGAATATTTTTTTTTTATTGTTCAAATAACTAAATTTTTTATTAATCAGGACAGCCTATCCCTCAACAAAGGACGGAAACACAATATGTTTTTTGAAAACTGTGCGCATTAACAGCATGAAACAAAAGACGAAATAGACGCCGAAATTCTTTCTTTACAATAACTGACATTTCCTACCAAGTATTTTTTTTAATTTTTAATAAATATTTAACAACATTTGTTAAACCACAGGTTCCTTTAAACCGCCTTTTTTAAATCAATATCACGCCTGATAACATTGATGGGATATCGATTAATTTTCGATAAATATTCCGAATAGTAGAACGAAGTTCCCCATCTAACAGTTCAGGGGAACAAATTATGATAAAAAAGATGAACCAAAAGTAAATAATCAGACCAGTTTTAGGACTTAAAGAAAACGAATCCCAGTTCGTGTATAGTCCAGTAAATGTGGGCTTACGAAAAACATATTAACGAAAAAAATCCTTATTATTTAATAAAAAGACATTCAAAAAAATGAGTGCCTTATCCTTTTCAACGTCCATTTAAACTTAAGGGATGGATGGGGATAGTTAAATGAACCAGGAAATATTTTTTTATTATCTATGGCAAAATCAAAGATAGAAAAATATCGTTTTATATCTCATATAGACAAAGGTTTTTTTTTACATTGTCAAACAAAAGATTCGAAAATAATAGCCCACAAAAATATTGGCTAAAACCGGACCCAAAAATGCTTATTTATAGATACTCCGTCTGTCTGGACATACAATATCTCATTGAAGATAAACTCAACACCCTGTGTGAATTTTATATAATATAGCATAATAAAATTTCCAACCCATATATGTTTTATCGCACAAAATAAATCGTCTATATATATATATATATATATATATATATATATATATATATATATATATATATATATATATATATATATATATATATATTTAGTTTATGAAAAAAACTAGGTAATCCGTATGGGTAAACCTAAAGGAGGATAAAATCCAGAGAGCTCAATGTAAATCCAGAGTAAATAATTTAAATAAAAACAGACCACTTTAAGGTTCCATGTAATAAATTATTTCACCACAGCCCTTTTAAAAGGACTGCGGATCATCAGACTTTGCTTCCAAACAAAAAATTAAGAGAAAATTTACACATTTTTGACATGCCGTATTAAGCATATGTAAATTAACGAAATGAGGAAGTGAGGGGGGAGAGAGAAGCCATGAGTGAGTTAGCAGATATTGATACATTTAAACGGTTAACTTAACGGAAGTTATATATTGATATCGAAGGGGTAGAGAAGAAAAACCCATAGAGAGAAAAAGAGGGAAGGAAGTTAAGAGAGAAGACGTCACTAATTTTCTTTGTAAAAAAAAGGCTAGAAACAGACGCTGTTATTTTGCTCTAATTTGAAAGTGTTATTTTGGGGGTTCATAAAGATTATAATGTTTGATATAAATTTGAATGTCTCTAAACTGTCTACAAATAATTTAATTTGATGTTTGTTAGTGATTTACATTTTCTTTAAAATTTTGGGTATTTTCTATGAAATAGTCGATTAGAAAAATATTCATAGAAAGTACAAAATTTTATTTTAAAATATAAGTTTACTTCTAGTAATCTTTTTTAAACTCTTAATTTTTTATATATATATATATATATATATATATGTATGCATGAGCGTGTGAACCGGGTCAACGCCAGTCAGTGACAGCCTGTTTCATGCTTGAAAACAATCTTCAGGTTATTAAAAATGTGTACTATAGGGATAAAGAAAATATACTTCTGGTTTTCTATAGTATAAACTGTTAATGGCTTGAAACAGGGTATCGCCGCTCTCTGCTGACCTCTGTGTTCACTTTTATATATAAAGAATTTTTTAAACAACAGGAAAATAAAGCATATTTGTAGGCTTTCTATAATCAGTCAGTTATGTGCCATGCACGATACACGCTTAGGCGATCATGTATCTTTCGATACATGACCGAGGAGGCAATTTTTTTCGCGCAGTAGGTTGCCATTTCTTTCTGCAGTAGGCCAGTTGCCATCCAAGGTTATAGAACCCGGTCTGTCCTGCTATTTACCAATAGCTGTGGGAGAAAAATAGGATTCATACCTTTCCCAAGGATATTAGCACGTAAGTGAATGTAATAGATTCGACTGGAATTTGAACTCGGCTCTCTGATACCTTAATCCGAGCTGCTATTACTCTCGCAGTTAATTTATTTAGAAAAAAAAAGGCCCTAAAATATGATATTGTGTGGGAGAAAAACTTGATCTGCGGAACACATGAAATGGATCTGATAATGGGTCAATCTGATAAACATTCTCGTATTATAATGTCTCTGGTTTGACCAGCAGTATCAGTTTACAGATCAACTGAACCGAGTTTTCATATCAAAAGTGGAAAGCAGTCACTGGTGAAATAAGAAGAGATTAACAAGACAATTATTTTAAACACCTGATCAAAACGATTCCCAGTACAATATTAGCATAGTCGATGCCAATTAAAAGGAGAGCAACTTATCGGGCCTTCTTGGTCTCTTGTTTTCCACTAATATGAGGCGGAACGATTGTATTGTGCCAATTGCACGGTCTGCTCTTCGAAAGTTATTTCACTGTCTGTGTCAGACAATTTTACAAGCCAGAATCCATCTTGTACGTTTATAGGCCCACAGTTCATCTATCACTTTGGATACTACTGCCACATCTGGTCTGACTCAGTAGCTGTATATCTCGAGATGCTTGACAATGTTATCGATCATGACCTATCCAGGTTCAGTTGACTTTCCCACCGCCGTTATGTAACTTCTCTGTACATTTTCATATTAATATTTTCATTGGAATTGTTCCGTCAAACTTTCCTCTTTTGTCCGCCGACCGCACGCCATGAAGTGTAGTACTAGACTGCCAGTTAGGTCTCATCATTTTATTGTTAAAATACCAAGATATAACCGTGTACGTTCTATTATAATAGTTTCGCACTTCTAACCTGTGGTACTCTTTTCGGGCTTCCCGCCTTCGGATTAAGTACGACCTTCTAAAATCTAAATATAACGCCGTTTTCTGGCGTTTTGAAACTTGTTTTTTACAGTCCTTTCTCCTCAGTAACGTTTTATCCTTTTTCTTTACTCTCAGTGTACTAGGCTTGCGTCAACATGACGTTTACATACCTGTTTTCGTACGATCAACGAAGTTAAGCAACACCGAGCCTGGTCAGTACCTAGATGGGTAACTGCTTGGGAATACGAGGTGCTGTAAGTTTGGATATGCGGGTAATGGTTTAAGGCTACACCACGTGGAATTCCCATACAAAGTTAAGCAACGTCGAACCTGGCCAGTACCTAGATGGGTGACCACTTTGGAATACCAGCTTGAATGTGAGGATCGTGTAATGGATAATGGCTAGGAATTGTTAAACAGAGAGCCACGTTCCAGTTCCTGTTAAGTTCGTTGTATTCATTTACGCGCAAATATCCTTAGGAAAGGTATGAATCCACTACTTCTCCTCTCCAGCTATGGATTAATTAATAAGACTAAGCCATTCAGCTCAAAATTTTACAATCTAAAAATATTTTCTTGCTTTAAATAAATCTTAAATGATCTGTTTTTTAAATAATCTACAATGGGTTGATAAGCCATAGAAAACGAGTCAATCTTTGTATGCTCTTGTATCTTTGTGGATTTATTGACTTGTTTTCGATGAAATGATTTTTTTAAAAATTAATGATCCCCATCGATATAGTTACGGTCGCCATGATATGCAAAATTGATGCATAAATTATAGCAGCTGGTGAAGCTTCTCGCAAAACCCAGAAAATATACGAATTCGAAAGCTTATCAGTAAGTCATATTTAATCTCATGAATAAAACGTGATGCCTCATTAATAATGCGTGACGTACCTAATGGCTTTTAGATGGACTTTCATGTTCGAAGTCCCGTTGTATTCCAACGCGAACGCCGTTAAGGGAAACTGTATACGAGGCTGTATTTTACACAGTGAAGTCACGTTGTAGTAAGATGAATGAAAATGTATACAGATACGGGTCTTTTATCACACATTCGTTTTTTTTAGAAATAGAAGAACTCAAGAGATTTGTTTCTAGTATACCACAAAGTGGTTCAATTCAGTTACACCTAATGTGGGCTGCGACAAACCTCTATAGGCAATGGAAAGATCTATAAAAAGGCAAAAGTTATAACAAAACCTGACTCACGAACACTGAAGTAACACGTTTTACAGAGAATAATGGTTCTTCGGACTTGTGCAAATGATTAGTAAAAACGTCTGAATGTTTGTTTGGCCTTGGTGACGTAGTTTGGACAGGGCACACACTATCCCGGAAACGGGGATAAAAATGTTCACCTGGAAATTCGGGTATAAACACGATAAAGGTTTACCCGAAAACTCAGGTATATACCTGTTCAATGTTTACCCGGAAAGTCGTGTATAAACGTGACAAATGTTTACCCGGAAAGTCGGGCAGAAACCTGGCAAATGTTCACCTGAAAACTCAGGTATGGACATTATAAATTGTTACCGAAAGACTGAAGTGTAAATCCTGTCGGTGTTTACCTATAGACATAAGTATAAACTGGAGCTTCATCTGTGGATAAATCCACCAGCATTCACTGCCATATAGAAAATTCGATATTGCATTGGAGTTCAGCACCCTTTTCTTCGTTGTAAAGGTTTACCCGAAAATTCGGGTATATACCTGTCCAATGTTTACCCGGAAAGTTGTGTATAAACGTGACAAGTGTTTACCTGGGACATAAGTATAAACTGGAGTATAAACTAGACATAAGTATAAACTGGACTAACGACATTTTTGTTTATCTTTATATTTTGCTTAGTTTCTGGATGGCATTTTAAGTATTCTTATGCGACTTGAGATTTCTGTCACATTTTCAGTCGTCTACATTAACGAAATTTCTGTACACATTTCATTTTGACATCCCTTAAACGTTTGAAAATTTTTAGGTCAAGAGAGAACAAAAGACATTCACTGCTAAGAACCTGATGATATTTTTTTAATGGACTGTGATTGGACGGTTTAAAGGTGAACCGCCTCCCCTTTGAAAGGGAAGGGAGAACTGGGACTGGACCTTAGCAGCAGTTGGAAACGAGACCGCTTAGAGACAGGAGGTTGTTTCTCTCTCGCTGCTGAAAAGGCAGGCAGGGTTTGCCCATAAGTGAAGGATGCATGGGTAACAAAGTTGCTGAGGGCAAGTTTCCCCTTCAGAGAAAGTTTTGAGAAGTCCTCTCGAAGAAGCCCCAGTAAAGAAAGTTTGAAAAGAAGTCCATAAGTGGAGTTTGGAGCTAGAGCCGTTTAAGAAGAACGAGAAAACACGTAAAAGAAAGATGTAATATCCAGGCGGACGAGAGGAAAATAAATAAAAAGAAAGAAGGGAGTGTAGTCACCAAGAAGAGAACCTTGTCTACACAAGAGAGAAAAGAAAAAAGATAAAAAAAAACATTTGAACCTTGAAAGGACTGAAAGTGTACTGTCGAGCTAAGGCTCTTCCCCTTTTTTTTATCATTATCATTGTCACATGGGGAGGGCGCTATTCTTTTTTGGGGTTTTTTTTTTTGCATTCTAATTTTTAAGTTTGTTTTCTGCTATGTTGTTTTACATTGTGTTACTCAGAGAATACGTTATCTTATTCTCAGCAAAAAGGGGCGAATTTTTGCAAGAACACTTATTTAGCTGGTTAGAAATAAATATTTTTTTCTTTATAATTGAATCTGATTTGCATTTTTTTTCTTTCTTTTTCGTTATTAATTCGGGCAAAAGGGAAAATACTGTTGCAGCAGGTTTTATTTTCTGCAAGAAAAGAAATTTTCCGAAAAAGGTAGTTCTCAATTTTAGCCGTATTTTTGCTAACAACCATGCATATTGTCCTTATTTCAGTTAATACATTTAACGGTATTTTTGTTTTTATTTTACATCTCTGTTGAATACTTGTAAAGTCGAAATTATTTTCTTTTTTTTATATTAACTTTCTCGAAGCGTCTTTCCTTTTTCATTCAAACGCTTCTTGTAAAAATAAAACCCGAACTCCCGCTCGAAGCACGTTACCTTCAGCTTCGCACATGAAAAATAAGCAACAGTAAATTGTTAAAGGATTATTTTCTTATTATACAACGTTATTTCAGCTTACTAATGAAATAATGTCGGATTTAGAAGAACCGTTTCGAGAATGAACAAATCCACAGGCTGCAATGGATAAATTGTCGTCTAAATGACATCAAAATGAAAATAACACTGACAGCTCATTTTAACAGATATACAGGCTGCAATGGATAAATTGTCGTCTAAATGACATCAAAATGAAAATGACACTGACAGCTCATTTTAACAGATATACAGGCTGCAATGGATAAATTGTCGTCTAAATGACATCAAAATGAAAATGACACTGACAGCTCATTTTAACAGATATACAGGCTGCAATGGATAAATTGTCGTCTAAATGACATCAAAATGAAAATGACACTGACAGCTCATTTTAACAGATATACAGGCTGCAATGGATAAATTGTCGTCTAAATGACATCAAAATGAAAATAACACTGACAGCTCATTTTAACAGATATACAGGCTGCAATGGATAAATTGTCGTCTAAATGACATCAAAATGAAAATAACACTAACAGCTCATTTTAACAGATATACAGGCTGCAATGGATAAATTGTCGTCTAAATGACATCAAAATTAAACTAACACTGACAGCTCATTTTAACAGACATACATGGTGCGATGGATAAACTCTCGTCTACATGACGCAAAAAATTAAACTAACACTGACAGCTCATTTTAACAGACATACATGGTGCGATGGATAAACTCTCGTCTACATGACGCAAAAAATTAAACTAACACTGACAGCTCATTTTAACAGACATACAGGGTGCAATGGATAAATTGTCGTCTAAATGACATCAAAATGAAAATGACACTGACAGCTCATTTTAACAGATATACAGGCTGCAATGGATAAATTGTCGTCTAAATGACATCAAAATGAAAATGACACTGACAGCTCATTTTAACAGATATACAGGCTGCAATGGATAAATTGTCGTCTAAATGACATCAAAATGAAAAATGACACTGACAGCTCATTTTAACAGATATACAGGCTGCAATGGATAAATTGTCGTCTAAATGACATCAAAATGAAAATGACACTGACAGCTCATTTTAACAGATATACAGGCTGCAATGGATAAATTGTCGTCTAAATGACATCAAAATGAAAATGACACTAACAGCTCATTTTAACAGATATACAGGCTGCAATGGATAAATTGTCGTCTAAATGACATCAAAATGAAAATGACACTGACAGCTCATTTTAACAGATATACAGGCTGCAATGGATAAATTGTCGTCTAAATGACATCAAAATGAAAAATGACACTGACAGCTCATTTTAACAGATATACAGGCTGCAATGGATAAATTGTCGTCTAAATGACATCAAAATGAAAATGACACTGACAGCTCATTTTAACAGATATACAGGCTGCAATGGATAAATTGTCGTCTAAATGACATCAAAATGAAAATGACACTGACAGCTCATTTTAACAGATATACAAGGTGCGATGGATAAATTGTCGTCCAAATGACGCCAAAATGAAAATAGCACTGACATTTATTTTAACATATTCAGTGTGCGATGGATAAATTGTCGTCTAAATGACATCAAAATGAAACTAACACTGACATCTCATTTGAACAGATATACAGGGCGCGATGGGTAAATTGTCGTCTAAGTGACGCCAAAATGAAAGTAACACTGACGTCTCATTTTAACAGATATACAGGGTGCGATAAATAAATTGTCGTCCAAGTGATGCCAAAATGAAAGTAACACTGACGTCTCATTTTAACGGATATACATGGTGCGATGGATAAATTGTCGTCTAAATGAAGCAAAAAATGAAAATAACACAGACATCTCATTTTAACAGATACATTTACCAAAATTACACAAAAAATGTCTTGAAATACTAAAGAGTAAATTTATTCAATAAAATCCCCATTGCCTTCAACCACGGCCTCTAGACGAATTCAGAATTCATCCAATGAATTTCAGCCCCTGACACGCCTTCCAAGCAAAGGAATCGGATCACTTGTCTTTGTTCCTCATTGGGGCATAAGTAAAGATTCTATTGGCTCACACTAGACCTAAAGTGGCGCCTGTATAATTGGGATATAGATTTGTCAGAATGTGTTCATCCGACACAAACTCTTTATATAGTCACTATTCACTCCAGATCATACCAGAACAGATTTTCCCCTAGTATAATTCAGAGAATCCAGAAACAATATGATCCGAGGTGACCGCCTCGCTGCCGAATACAGATTCACGTGACCGAACCAGGTTCACCTGAATTGCAAGCGTAAGAAAGAAGATATATCAAATCATTGCAAAAATTATGTCCCGATTTTCATTATCAATATAAAATGACGCCAACTTGAGACAGGCGTTTGTTTTGGTGCCGATTTCTGGTGTGTTCGAGATTGAAAACCTTTCATTGTTCAATTATGAGTCAGACTTTGTGGAACGTTGACATTTTGTCTATAAATGAATGCCTTCAAAATGCGGGAAGTAAAATTGCGCTTTCGCCATTTTATGTTTTACGAATTTCGGAAAAGATGTAAATGTCGGAACTGCGACAATAAAAAAAAAAACAAAAAAAACATTTAGAAGGTTTATTTGAATCATATCCCAGCTCTGTTAAGCATCATCGAGCCTTGCTCAGTACCAAGATGGACGACCGCTAAGTAAAAATAACTGAGCCTGTCATACCTGAAGCCCATATAAAACGAAGTAAAATATGTCTGAAAAAAAAAGTACTTCCAGGAAGCTATAATATATCTCAGGTTAATCTTAAACATTACATATTGGTAATTAATATTGTCTATCAAATTTTCAGTTCATAACATATGAATACGAAAATAAGACCAACATTGATGTGGGCCCAAAGTTGGGACCACGGAAGGAAAACACGGAACACGGATTTGAGGTAAGAAAGATATATTAAACAAAAAGGTTACAAAGATAGTGTAAGTGTAAGTGTAAGCGGAGCTTACTATGTGCTCGTGTCCAATATTGATAGTCGTACGCGGCTAATACTACGGTATTAGAATACTCTCTCTCTCTCTCTCTTCTCCTCCTCCTCCTCCTCTTCTTCTAGAGTATTACATCGCATACTTTATATAGTCCTGGAAGAGTCCATGTTGTAGGTATGTTACGGTCTCACAACAAACATTCATCAGTATGCAGTATGTAGACCAGGTGTTGGTTCAAAGGCAGTGATTTTAGGAATTGGCGAGAAAAGGCCAAAGTCAAGGTCACACTACCAGAGGTTGGCCACACAATGCTGCTGTCATCTTTTGGTAAAACATGAAATTGTATTTCTTAGGTATGTACTTTATATAGTCTGAATGACAATACTGGCAGGCCATAAGTGATACTTTCTATGACAGAGGATGGGGGCCATATGAAATTTGACCACAGGCCATAATTGGCCCCCGAACCAGATTTTGGACACGCCTGCTTTATGGATTCATTCCCAATTAGCAGGTTAAAATCTAACAGCTTTTTTTTGTACCATCAGGACATTGACCACAGATGAGTTCTAAGTGCCAATCTGAATGTTGACCATTCAAGTTAATAACATATCAATAGGAACATAACACCAACATTCATCTTATTAAGAAGTAGAAAACATAATGTGACACTTCTTTCTCAAACTGCATTTCTTTTCTCTGCATTTCTCCAGTTTATATAATATGGACATCGAGATGCCCAATCTCAGTGCCTTTATGGCAGGTGTGTCCAAACTTTTTTCAAAGAAGGCCAGATTTGATGAGGTGAATATTCGTGAGGGACAACCATTTTGCTTGGCATTCTTTGAACCATTAAAATTAAATGCATATTAAACATCTTATGAAAATTTTATTGCAAATGGCATATTTTCATTTCTTTACATGGATGAAAAATAAATTAAAACAGGTTTTACCAAAATAACTCAGCCTGTCATATCTGAAGCCCATATAAGACGAAGTAAAATATTCTTGAGAAAAAAAGAACTTCCTGGAAGCTATAATATATCTCAGGTTAATCTTAAACATTACATATTATTGGTAATTAATATTGTCTGTCAAATTTTCAGTTAATAACATATGAATACGAAAATAAGACCAACATTGATGTGGGCCCAAAGTTGGGACCACGGAAGGAAAACACGGAACACGGATTAGAGGTAAGAAAGATATATTAAACAAATATGTTACAAAGATAGTGTAAGCGGAGCTTACTATGTGCTAGTGTCCAATATTGGTAGTCGTACGCTAAATACATATGAATAGGAACATAATACCAACATTGATCTTATTAAGAAGTATAAAACAGTGACACAAGTCCAAGTGTCCAAATATATTTATAACTGATTTTGACCAACACAAAACAAAAATAATTCACCAAGATTTTAGAATTTATTCATCTCAGATGACCAAAACAAATAACTTGCCTTCACTAATGCGAAGGGTGGTACTGAGATCTGGACTGCGTCCTTCTCTTTATCCTTTCCCCAAACACGCCTCTTTACTCTTGTTTTCTGCCCTCTGTAACCCCTTACGTGCTAGTGGCACTCCCGCCTTGCATGGGGTGAAATGCTTAAAAAAAGTATATTCAATAGTGAAAGGCGAATAACATTTTTATTACTTCAAAACTTCCAACAAAATCACATGTTCGCATTAAATGACCCATAAGGAGTTGATATGCAAAGAAATCAACCAATCAGTGGTCGAAGGTAGTGCTCATAACTGTAGCAGTAGT
>CAHIKZ030003765.1:22500-72242 GCA_903632075.3 Acanthosepion pharaonis | reverse complement strand
TCTTCATTTTTTATTAAATGAGCATTGTGTCATCATTATTATTAATTTTTGACTAGGATTTACTTTCATCTTCATTTTTAATTAGATGAAGCATTGTCAGCCATTATTATTAATTTTGATTAGGATTTACTTTCATCTTCATTTTTTTATTAGATGAAGCATTGTCAGCCATTATTATTTTTTTTGTCTAGGATTTACTTTCATCTTCATTTTTAATTAGATGAATCATTGTTCAGCCATTATTATTAATTTTTGACTAGAATTTACTTTCATCTTCATTTTTATTAGATGAAGCATTGTCAGCCATTATTATTAATTTTTGACTAACATTTACTTTCATCTTCATTTTTTATTAGATGAAGCATTTGCAACCATGATTATTAATTTTGACAATTTTACTTTTCATCTTCATTTTATTAAATGAATTTTTGACTATTAATTTTTTGTCTAGGTTTACTTTCATCTTCATTTTTAATTAGATGAAGTATTTGTCAAATTATTATTAATTTTTGACTAGTATTTACTTTCATTTTCATTTTTTATTAGATGAAGCATTGTCAACCATTATTATTAATTTTGACTAATTTACTTTCATCTTCATTTTTTATTAGATGTAGTTGTGTCAGCCATTATTATTAATTTTTGACTAGGATTTACTTTCATCTTCATTTTTTTTTAGATGAAGCATTGACAACCATTATTAAAATTTTGAAGGAAAAATTTACTTTCATCTTCATTTTTTTATTAGATGAAACATTATCAGCCATTATTATTAATTTTGACTAGGATTTACTTTCATCTTCATTTTTATTAGATGAATCATTTTTCAGCCATTATTAAATGACTAGTATTTACTTTCATCTTCATTTTTTTTATTAAATGAATCATTGTGCAGCATTTATTAATTTTGTCTATCAGCTTCATTTTTTATTAAATGAGCATTGTGTCAGCCATGATTATTAATTTTTTGACTAGGATTTACTTTCATCTTCATTTTTTATTAGATGAAGCATTGTTATCAGCCATTATTATTAATTTTTGACTAGGATTTACTTTCATCTTCATTTTTTTTTTAGATGAAGATTTTCAGCCATTATTATTAATTTTTTCTAGGATTTACTTTCATCTTCATTTTTTAATTAGATGAAGCATTGTCAGCCATTTGATTATTAATTTTTGACTATTATTTACTTTCATCTTCATTTTTTATTAGATGAAGCATTGTCAGCCATTATTATTAATTTTTGTCTAGGATTTTTTCATCTTCATTTTTTATTAGATGAAGCATTGTCAGCCATGATTATTAATTTTTTGACTAGGGATTTACTTTCATCTTCATTTTTTTATTAAATGAAGCATTGTGTCAGTCCATTATTATTAATTTTTGTCTAGGGTTTACTTTCATCTTCATTTTTTTTTAAATGAAGCATTGTCAGCCATTATTATTAATTTTTGACTAAGGCCTTTTTTTCATCTTCATTTTTTTTTAAATAAATGAATTTATTGTCAACCATGATTATTAATTTTTTGACTAGGATTTACTTTCATCTTCATTTTTTATTAAATGAATCATTGTTCATTATTATTAATTTTTGACTAGGATTTACTTTCATCTTCATTTTTTATTAAATGAAGCATTGTCAGCCATTATTATTAATTTTTTGTCTAGTATTTACTTTCATCTTCATTTTTTATTAAATGAAGCATTGTCAGCCATTATTATTAATTTTTTCTAGTATTTACTTTCATCTTCATTTTTTATTAAATGAAGCATTGTCATGCCATTATTATTAATTTTTGTCTAGTATTTACTTTCATCTTCATTTTTTTTTTTTAAATGAAGCATTGTCAAACATTATTATTAATTTTTGACTAGTATTTACTTTCATCTTCATTTTTATTAAATGAAGCATTGTCAACCATTATTATTAATTTTTGACTAGTATTTACTTTCATCTTCATTTTTATTAAATGAAGCATTGTCAGCCATTATTATTAATTAATTTTTACTAGGATTTACTTTCATCTTCATTTTTTTTTGTTAAATGAAACATTGTCAGCCATTATTATTAATTTTTGACTAGTTTTACTTTCATCTTCATTTTTTATTAAATGAAGCATTGTCAACCATTATTATTAATTTTTGACTAGTATTTACTTTCATCTTCATTTTTATTAAATGAAGCATTGTCATGGTTATTAATTTTTTGACTAATTTTCCTTTCATCTTCATTTTTCATTTTTAAATGAAGCATTGTCATTTATTATTAATTTTTTTCTAGTATTTACTTTCATCTTCATTTTTTAAATAGAAGAATTGTATCAGCCATTATTATTAATTTTTTGACTAGTATTTACTTTCATCTTCATTTTTTATTAAATGAAGCATTGTCAGCCATTATTATTAATTTTTTGTCTAGTATTTACTTTCATCTTCATTTTTTTTTAAATGAAGCATTTATCAATTTTTTCTAGTATTATTATTAATTTTTTAAATGAAGCATTAGTTTAGTATTTACTTTCATTTCATTTTTTATTAAATGAAGCATTTTTGTCAATCATTATTATTAATTTTTGAATCTTCATTTTTATTAAATTTCATCTTCAATTTTTGTTTAATTTGAAGCATTGTTCATTTTTTATTAAATGAAGCATTATTATTAATTTTTTGTGACTAGTATTTACTTTCATCTTCATTTTTTATTAAATGAAGCATTGTCAGCCATTATTATTAATTTTGTCTAGTATTTACTTTCATCTTCATTTTTTATTAAATGAAGCATTTCAGCCATTATTATTTTTTGACTAGTATTTACTTTCATCTTCATTTTTTTATTAAATGAAGCATTGTCAGCCATTATTATTAATTTTTGTCTAGTATTTACTTTCATCTTCATTTTTATTTAAATGAAGCATTGTCAGCCATTATTATTAATTTTTGACTAGTATTTACTTTCATCTTCATTTTTTATTAAATGAAGCATTGTCAATCATTATTATTAATTTTTGACTAGTATTTACTTTCATCTTCATTTTTTTTAGATGAAGCATTGTCATTATTATTATTAATTTTTGACTAGTATTTACTTTCATCTTCATTTTTTATCAAATGAAGCATTCTCAGCCATTATTAATTTTTGACTAGTATTTACTTTCATCTTCATTTTTTATTAAATGAAGCATTGTCAGCCATTATTATTAATTTTTGACTAGTATTTACTTTCATCTTCATTTTTTATTAAATGAAGCATTGTCAGCCATTATTATTAATTTTTGACTAGTATTTACTTTCATCTTCATTTTTTTTAAATGAAGCATTGTATCATCATTTATTAATTTTTGACTAGTATTTACTTTCATCTTCATTTTTTTATTAAATGAAGCATTGTCAGCCATTATTATTAATTTTTGACTAGTATTTACTTTCATCTTCATTTTTTATTAAATGAAGCATTGTCAGCCATTATTATTAATTTTGACTAGTATTTACTTTCATCTTCATTTTTATTAAATGAAGCATTGTCAGCCATTATTATTAATTTTTGACTAGTATTTACTTTCATCTTCATTTTTTATTAAATGAAGCATTGTCAAATGAAGCATTATTATTAATTTTGACTAGTATTTACTTTCATCTTCTTCATTTTTTATTAAATGAAGCATTGTCAGCCATTATTATTAATTTTTGTCTAGTATTTACTTTCATCTTCATTTTTTTTTAAATGAAGCATTGTCAGCCATTATTATTAATTTTTGACTAGTATTTAATTTTTTATCTTCATTTTTTATTAAATGAAGCATTGTCAGTCATCATTATTATTAATTTTTGACTAGTATTTACTTTCATCTTCATTTTTTTTAAATGAAGCATTGTCAGCCATTATTATTAATTTTTGTCTAGTATTTACTTTCATCTTCATTTTTTATTAAATGAAGCATTGTCAGCCATTATTATTAATTTTTGTTTAGTATTTACTTTCATCTTCATTTTTATTAAATGAAGCATTGTCAGCCATTATTATTAATTTTTGTCTAGTATTTACTTTCATCTTCATTTTTTTTTGAAGCATTTGTCAACCATGAAGCATTTACTTTCATCTTCATTTTTATTAAATTAATTTTTGAACTATGATTATTTATTTTCATCTTTCATCTTTTTTTATTAAATGAAGCATTGTCAGCCATTATTATTAATTTTTGTCTAGTATTTACTTTCATCTTCATTTTTTATTTAAATTGAAGCATTTATTTTTCTTTATAGCCATTTTTATTATTAATTTTTCAACCATGATTATTAATTTTTGTCTAGTATTTACTTTCATCTTCATTTTTTATTAAATGAAGCATTGTCAGCCATTATTATTAATTTTTGACTAGTATTTACTTTCATCTTCATTTTTTTATTAAATGAAGCATTGTCAATCGTTATTATTAATTTTTGACTAGTATTTACTTTCATCTTCATTTTTATTAAATGAAGCATTGTCAGCCATTATTATTAATTTTTTGACTAGTATTTACTTTCATCTTCATTTTTATTAAATGAAGCATTGTCAGCCATTATTATTAATTTTTGACTAGTATTTACTTTCATCTTCATTTTTTATTAAATTCATCTTCATTGTCAGCCATTTGTAATAATTTTTGACTAGTATTTATTTTCATCTTCATTTTTATTAAATGAAGCATTGTCAGCCATTATTATTAATTTTTGACTAGTATTTACTTTCATATTCATTTTTTATTAAATGAAGCATTGTCAGCCATTATTATTAATTTTTGACTAGTATTTACTTTCATCTTCATTTTTTATTAAATGAAGCATTGTCAATCATTATTATTAATTTTTGAATAGTATTTACTTTCATCTTCATTTTTTTATTAAATGAAGCATTGTCAAAATTATTATTAATTTTTGACTAGTATTTACTTTCATCTTCATTTTTATTAAATGAAGCATTGTCAGCCATTATTATTAATTTTTGACTAGTATTTACTTTCATCTTCATTTTTTATTAAATGAAGCATTGTCAATCATTATATTATTAATTTTTGAATAGTATTTACTTTCATCTTCATTTTTATTAAATGAAGCATTTTCAGCCATTATTAATTTTTTTTAGTATTTACTTTCATCTTCATTTTTTATTAAATGAAGCATTGTTCAGCCATGATTATTAATTTTTGTCTAGTATTTATTTCATCTTCATCATTTTTAAATAGATGAATTTTGTCAATCATGATTATTAATTTTTGTCTAAATTTACTTTCATCTTCATTTTTTTATTAAATGAATTATTGTCAATCATTTAATTTTTTGTCTATTTTTGTCTAGTATTTATTTTCATCTTCATTTTTTTATTAAATGAAGCATTGTCAGCCATTATTATTAATTTTTGACTAGTATTTAATTTTTCATCTTCATTTTTTTATTAAATGAAGCATTGTCAGCCATTATTATTAATTTTTGTCTAGTATTTACTTTCATCTTCATTTTTATTAAATGAAGCATTTTTCTCAGCCATGATTATTAATTTTTGACTAGAAATTTACTTTCATTTTCATTTTTATTAAATGAAGCATTGTCAGCCATTATTATTAATTTTTGACTAGTATTTACTTTCATCTTCATTTTTTATTAAATGAAGCATTGTCATCCATTATTATTAATTTTTGACTAGTATTTACTTTCATCTTCATTTTTTTATTAAATGAAGCATTGTCAATTAATTATTATTAATTTTTTTTATAGTATTTACTTTCATCTTCATTTTTTATTAAATGAAGCATTGTCAGCCATTATTATTAATTTTTGACTAGTATTTACTTTCATCTTCATTTTTTATTAAATGAAGCATTGTCAAATTATATTAATTTTTTTTTAACTAGTATTTACTTTCATCTTCATTTTTTTTAAATGAAGCATTGTCAGCCATTATTATTAATTTTTTTCTATATTTACTTTCATCTTCATTTTTTATTAAATGAAGCATTGTCAGCCATTATTATTAATTTTTCTAGTATTTACTTTCATATCTTCATTTTTATTAAATGAAGATTCAGATGAAGCATTTTCTAGTATTTATTTTTATCTTCATTTTTATTAAATCTTGTATTTCAGCCATCATTATTAATTTTTATTAGTGAATTTTCATCTTCATTTTTATTAAATGAAGCATTGTTCAACCATGATTATTAATTTTTGACTAGTTTTATCTTCATTTTTTTTAAATTTTATTAATTAATGATTATTATTTTTCAATTTACCATTATTATTAATTTTGACTAGTATTTACTTTCATCTTCATTTTTTTTTTTAAATGAAGCATTGTCAGCCATTATTATTAATTTTTTGACTAGTATTTACTTTCATCTTCATTTTTTTATTAAATGAAGCATTCATCATTTATTAATTTTTTTATATTATTTTTTCATCTTCATTAGTATTTACTTTCATCTTCATTTTTTGTAGATGAAGCATTGTCAAAAATTATTATTAATTTTTTTTAAGTATTTACTTTCATCTTCATTTTTTTTAGATGAAGCATTGTCAACCATTATTATTAATTTTTGACTAGTATTTACTTTCATATTCATTTTTATTAAATGAAGCATTGTCAGCCATTATTATTAATTTTTGACTAGTATTTACTTTCATATTCATTTTTATTAAATGAAGCATTGTCAGCCATTATTATTAATTTTTGACTAGTATTTAATTTCATCTTCATTTTTTTTTATTAGATGAAGCATTGTCAGCCATTATTATTAATTTTTGACTAGTATTTACTTTCATCTTCATTTTTTATTAGATGAATGATTATTGTCAGTCATTATTATTAATTTTTTTTAAATAGTATTTACTTTCATCTTCATTTTTTATTAAATGAAGCATTGTCAGCCATTATTATTAATTTTTGACTAGTATTTACTTTCATCTTCATTTTTTATTAAATGAAGCATTGTCAGATTATTATTAATTTTGTCTAGTATTTACTTTCATCTTCATTTTTTTATTAAATGAAGCATTGTGTCAGCCATTATTATTAATTTTGACTAGTATTTACTTTCATCTTCATTTTTTATTAAATGAAGCATTGTCAGCCATTATTATTAATTTTTTTTAGTATTTACTTTTCATCTTCATTTTTTATTAAATGAAGCATTGTCAGCCATTATTATTAATTTTTGACTAGTATTTACTTTCATCTTCATTTTTTTAAATGAAGCATTGTAACAATTTATTATTATTAATTTTTTTCTAGTATTTACTTTCATCTTCATTTTTTATTAAATGAAGCATTGTCATTATTATTATTAATTTTTGTCTAATATTTACTTTCATCTTCATTTTTATTAAATGATTTAGATGAAGCATTGTCAATTTATTATTATTAAAATGAAGCATGTTTTATTAATTTTTGTCTAATTACTTTCATCTTCATTTTTTATTAAATGAAGCATTGTCATTAATTTTGTCTAGTATTTACTTTCATTTCATTTTTAATTAAATGAAGCATTGTATTTATTTTTATTAATTTTTGTCTGATATTTTATTTCATTTTTATTAAATGAAGCATTGTCAACCATGATTATTAATTTTTGTCTAGATTTTGATTCATTTTTATTAAATCTTCATTTTTATTAATTAGATTTACTTTCAAGCATTTATTAAATGAGGCATTGTCAGCCATTATTATTAATTTTTTCAATAGTATTTACTTTCATCTTCATTTTTATTAAATTCAAATTAATTGTCAGCCATTATTATTAATTTTGACTAGTATTTACTTTCATCTTCATTTTTTAATTAGATGAATTTTTCATTGTCTTTTATTATTATTAATTTTTGACTATTATTTTACTTTCATCTTCATTTTTTATTAAATGAAGCATTGTCAAGATTATTATTAATTTTTTTCTAGTATTTCATCTTCATCTTCATTTTTTATTAAATGAAGCATTGTTCAGCCATTATTATTAATTTTTGAATAGTTTTAAATTCATCTTCATTTTTTATTAATGAAGCATTGTCAAATATTCAAATAATTTTTGATTAATATTTTTGACTAATCTTCATTTTTTTTTCATCTTCAAATTTATTAAATTTTGTCTAGCATTAATTTCATCTTCATTTTTATTTATTAATTTCAATAATGATTATTAATTTTTGTCTAGTTTACTTTCATCTTCATTTTTTATTAAATGAATTTTGTCAGCCATTATTAATTTTTTTAATAGTATTTATTTTCATTTTTTTATCAAATTTTTTGAATTTAAATTTTTATATATTTAACAAGAATTGTATTATCCGCCATTATTTCATCTTCATTTTTATTATATGAATGGTTTTCAGATTTTTAAAATTTTGATTTTACATCTTCATTTTTATTTCATTTTTTCATCTTTTAATTTAAGGATATCATTCATGTCATTTTTTCATTTTTTGAATGAACATTGTTCATATTATTTTTTTTCCGTCTAGTATTTACTTTCATCTTCATTTTTTTATTAAATGAAGCATTTTCAAAATTATTATTAATTTTTGTCTAGTATTTATTTTCATCTTCATTTTTTATTATTGAAGCATTGTGTCCGACCATATTATTAATTTTGTCTAGTTTTACTTTCATCTTCATTTTTATTAAATGAAGCATTGTAGCCATGATTATTAATTTTTTGTCTAGTATTTACTTTCATCTTCATTTTTATTAAATGAATTTTTATTGTCAGCCATGATTATTAATTTTTTGAATAGTATTTACTTTCATCTTCATTTTTTATTAAATGAAGCATTTTTCAATATTATTATTAATTTTGTCTAGTATTTACTTTCATCTTTTTTTATTAAAAATTTTTATTGTGTCAGCCATGATTATTAATTTTTGTCTAATTTACTTTCATCTTCATTTTTTATTAAATGAAGCATTGTAACATCAACCATGATTATTAATTTTGTCTAGGATTTACTTTCATCTTCATTTTTTATTAAATGAAGCATTGTCAGCCATGATTATTAATTTTTTGTCTAGTATTTAAAATCTTCATTTTTATTAAATGAAGCATTGTCATGATTATTAATTTTTGTCTAGTTTTTTAAAAATCATCTTCATTTTTAAAAATGAAGCATTGTATCAATATGATTATTAATTTTGACTAGTTTTACTTTCATCTTCATTTTATTAAATGAAGCATTGTCAAAAATTATTATTAATTTTTGTCTAGTTTTTATAAATAAAATCCATCTTCATTTTTTATTAAATGAAGCATTGTGTCAAAATGATTATTAATTTTTGTCTAGTATTTACTTTCATCTTCATTTTTTATTAAATGAAGCATTTGTCAGCCATTATTATTAATTTTTTGTCTAGTATTTACTTTCATCTTCATTTTTATTAAATGAAAAATTGCGTCATTATATTAAATTTTTGTCTAGTATTTACTTTCATCTTCATTTTTTTTTAAATGAAGCATTGTCAAAATGATTATTAATTTTTGTCTAGTATTTACTTTCATCTTCATTTTTTTATTAAATGAAGCATTGTATTTTAACCATGATTAAAATTTTGTCTAGTATTTACTTTTCTATCTTCATTTTTTATTAAATGAAGCATTGAATGATTATTAATTTTTGTCTAGTATTTAAATTCATCTTCATTTTTATTAAATGAAGCATTGTCAAATTATTATTATTAATTTTTGTCTAGATTTTTTCATCTTCATTTTTTTAAATGAAAATTGAATTGTCAATGATTAAAATTTTTGTCTAGTATTTACTTTCATCTTCATTTTTTTTAAATGAAGTTTGTGTAAAGCTAATTTTGAATTAATTTTTTCATCTTCATTTTTTATTAAATGAAGCATTGTTCAATTATTAATTTTTGTCTAGTATTTACTTTCATCTTCATTTTATTTTTTGTCAATGATTATAAAAAAAAAAAATTATTATTATTTTTTGTCTAGTTTTAATTTCATCTTCATTTTTTATTAAATGAAGCATTGTTTTGCCATGATTATTAATTTTTTTCTAGTATTTACTTTCATCTTTCATTTTTTTATTAAATGAAGCATTGTAAAAGGATTAATTTTAAATATTTATTTCAAGCATTTTTATTAAATGAAGCATTATCAAAATGATTAATTAATTTTGTCTAGTATTTACTTTCATCTTCATTTTTATTAAATGAAGCATTGTGTCAAAGCCATGATTATTAATTTTTCTAATTTTTTCATTTTTTTTATCTTCATTTTTATTAAATGAAGATTTAATTTCAATTACCATTATTTTATTTAATCTTATTTTTTGGTATATTTTTTAATTTCATCTTCATTTTTTATTAAATGAATTTTTGTATTTATGATTATTAATTTTTACTAGTATTTATTTCATCTTCATTTTTTATTAAATGAAGCATTGTTCAAATGATTATTTTTTTTTATCTAAGTATTTACTTTCATCTTCATTTTTTATTAAATGAAGCATTATTGTCAAATTCAGATTAATTTTTTGTCTACTTTACTTTCAAAACATTTTTTTTTTAAATAAATGTTTTTGTAAATGAAGATGAAAATTTTTACTATCTAGTATTTATTTCATCTTCATTTTTATTAAATGAAGCATTGTAATCAATAATAATTATTAATTTTTTTACTAAATTTACTTAGTCATCTTCATTTTTTATTAAATGAAGATTGTCCAAATGATTATTAATTTTTTCTAGAAAATAAAATCTTTATTTTTAATAATAATAATTCATTTTTTATGAATAAAATTTTTGAGTAATTTTTGTCTAAAATAATTAAATGAAGCATTAATTTCAAATGATTATTAAAAAGAATAGTAAATAAATCATCTTCATTTTTTTTTTCAAATGATTATTAATTTTTGTCTAGATTTACTTTCATCTTCATTTTTTATTAAATGAAGCATTGTAAAAAAATTATTAATAATTGTCTAGCATTTACACATTCTTCAATTTATTAAATGAAGAATTGTAAATCATTTCCCCATTTTCATCTTCATTTTTATTAATCCTGCAATTATCAACCATGATTATTAATTTTTGTTTAATTTACTTTCATCTTCATTTTTAATTAAATGAAAACCTTTAAATGTTCCTCAAATTAATTTTGTCTATTCATTTTATTTCATCATTTTTTTTAAATTTCATTTTTTTCAAATGAATTAATTTTGTCAGGAAATTTAAAATGATTTTTTTTAAATGAAGTCAATTTACGGATTAAATTTTCATTTTTCTCCTTGAAAATAACAAACAATGATTTATTAATTTTTGTCTAGTATTCGTACTTTCATCTTCATTTTTTCACTTTCATAAAGATTGAAGATTTTTCAGGCAAGACAAGATTATTAATTTTTGACTTTCTAAAAAGCATTTTCTTTCATCTTCATTCGACTTCAGAAGTCATTGTTGAATTTTGATCTTTTTTTAACTTTTAGAATTTATTTGATGGTTCATTTTTTTTGAATTAAATTAAATAAAGATTAATGTTCTTGATTATTAATTTTGTCTAGTATTTATAGCATCTTTTTTTTATTAAATGAAATTGGTGATTATTAATTTTGTTTTAATCTTCATTTTTATTCCGTGAAGCATTTACCAAAAATTTTAATTCTTTCGGTTGCCATTTATTTGAAGCATTTAGCATTTTGCTAATTTACTTATTTTTTTATTAAATGAAGCATTTTCAAGAATTATTATTAATTTTTGATAGTATTTACTTTCATCTTCATTTTTATTAGTGAAGCATTGTCAGCCATATTATTAATTTTTGTTAAGGGTTTAAAAAGTCTTCATTTTTTATTAAATGAAGCATTGTGTCAAACATTACCGATAATTATTTTTTTAAATTTATTGTTTTCATTTTTATTTTAACAAAGGATTTCATTTTTCTGTATTTTTGTTTATTTATTTCAATATTTTTTATTAGTGAAGCATTTTCATTTTTTTAATATTCTTTTCATTTTTTTTTACTAGTATTTGAATATTCATCTTCATTTTTTTTTATTAGATGAAGCATTGTCAGCCATTATTATTAATTTTTCCCTAGTTTTACTTTCATCTTCATTTTCAGGTTGATAGGTGCCAGTCATTATTAGGAATTTTTCTAAATTTACTTTCTCGAGGTGTTTATATTAGACAGGCCTGAATTTATGAAAATTTACATTCATCTTCATTTTTTATCAGATGAAGGGTCAATTATTATTGCTATTTTACTTTCAACTTTTTTTCCTGGTGAAAGGGTTAATTTTTGAAAGGAGGATAATTATATTCACTTTCATTTTTTATTAGATGAAAGCTGTCATAGCATTCGTTTTATTTTTTCGACAGAAAGTTGATTTTGTTTTTACAATTTTTACGACATTAAGTTGTTTAGCTTTTAACAAATTAAATTTAACTGTTATTTCAACGATTCATCTTTAGATTTATGGAAATTGAAATATTTTGTTTTGGTGACAAACACAGGTCTTTTATGAGCAATCCCGAGAACACTAATGATCTGATGCGAACAAGTATCTTCGACAAATTGAATCATTTTTTTTTTTTACAAGCTTCCCAATTATGGAATCAGTTTTCTTGTTAACACAAAAGTTTAGTTACAAAAAAGTCAATGATGTATTAGTCATGACCAGTCCTCAAAACAAAAAAAAAGAAAAGCAAAAGTCCCCTAAGTCATTCTTTTTATTCCGTATAAATAATCTGTAAGAAGTCAGTATAAAAAAATAATTTGTATTAATAATCGATGATGGATTATATACTGGCACACCGCTGCACTATCGATGGTCTGATATTGGCTAATTTATCTCTCTTCCGAATTCTTTAAGAATTACCCAATCAGGGTCTTTTTTGGGCAATCAATGGCCTCGAAGACCAAGTTCTTCCAGTTAAATTTCATCTCCTTATTTATTGAATTATCAGCTTTTTATGAACGAATGCCCTTGTTCCAAGATTCGTACCTTGAATGAGTTAGGTCAGAACTGCTATATACGATCAATTGAACCATTCAGGAAATTAAAATATTTAAAATCTTTTTAATGGCAATTTGTATAGCCAAAATGCGTACGAATAAAACAACATTTGAATGGTTTTTATATTATGCTCTTATCATCTGAAACTTTTTAAATAATCTACCTGGATTTTATCCTGTTGTACATATATCTAAAAACATCATCTTGGTATATATATGATATATATATATATATAATGAAATGGATTAAGTTCCATTTTCAATTATTTAATATATCAAGATCAAATGACGGTTTTCGTATAAGAATACAGGTTCGATTCCTGTTGAAGAACGCCTATTTTCTAATAAATTTCTCGAAAATTCCGCCCATCATTGTAAGTAATACAGTTTAATCAAAAACAAAGCATTTACCTAAATAAATTGTATCTATAAAATGAATATATATATATATATATATATATATATATATATATATATATATATGTATAATGTATATAGTTTTTAAAGTGTGCTATATTTATGGGATAAAGTGCTCAATATGAGAGATAAAGCGTGTGTAAATATAAAAGTGAACATTGAAGTCAACACTTAGAGGTGGCAGTCTGTTTCATGCAGTAATAATGGTCGGCTCTGGGTAGTGCTCCAGTAATAATCTGATTCTTTATGCTATCCTCTACCTTTACAAGAGCTAGATCTGGACGAAGTCTATTTTTATTTAGGAGGGAGCAGCTCAATCTTCACTTTCCAGTCACGATAAAGCGTCTCCGAGGCTTTTGGGGTAACAAAGACCCGCTATGGCACTTACATTGTAGCAAACCACATTCATTTCTTTCGTATTTCAATGTTAAGATGTTCCACTCGAACAGATTTTTCCGCGAATAATTGCTCTAAGGCACGAACTCCCAAGAGGATGTTTTCCCCATCATTATAATTGTAACCTGTTCAAGTCTAGTGTTAACCGTTATCTCCCATTTCTGTTCGTTTAAACTACCTCTTAACAGAACCCTCTACCACGTGTGGCCAACGAACCTTATACAGGGTAAACGTTACTCTCAAAAAGAATTTTAAAAAAGCTAGTCGTCTCTACAAGGTTGGCTTCTTTTGCAATATTTTACAGTTCTTCATCTTTGATGTGCTTTGTCCAGATATCAGCTAGGGATATGGAACAGGAGAGCAGTGTTCAAATCCTAATTTAGTCTACTGAATTCATTTTTCGTAAACCATAAATCTTTCTTTTATCCTCCGGTATATAGGTTAAATAGTAGACTAGGGTGTCGAGCCTTATTGGGCAACCGATATCAGAGAAGGAAAAGTCAACGGAAATCCACTCCTCTATCTTATCCAAAAATACATCACAATTCACAAAAAATAAAATAACTGGGTCATGGTGGCCTACATCCTGAAAGAACAGGCCATTAAGCAAACATGCGTAAGATATTCGAATGTTGATCTCACAAGATGTGTCATTCTACACGTTTTCCTTGCTAATATATTTTCCTTACTTATATATTTCCACATTAAAAAAAAATTCTGCCTTCACGAAATTTTGCTTAATCTGGTGCAAAATTATTTGGGACGAAATTTTTAGAAACATGAGGAATCATGATTCTCAACAGCTTTTTATCTTTTCAGAAATGTTCGTGTTTTTACTATCCTTCGTATTTCACGTCCTGACATCTATTTCCACACGTTCTTTTGCCTCTGTTCTACTTAACGTCAATATGTCTTGTGAGTGTCAAATTTTCCAAGCCTTTCTTCCACATTAGACATTTCAATTATCTATTTTGATTCTAAATATGAGGGTTTTAGAGCGTTTTAGCGTCAGAGAAAGAAAAAAATCATATATATATATAGAAACACTGTAAGATGCTAAAGAACAATTTCAATAAAATTCAATCCCTGGCCATAGCAGAGGGTCACAATAATTTGGAGAGTTGAGTTACTAAAGAGAATTAACTGAAACTGAGATATCTAGAAAAGGCATGGTACGTGGAACTAGAACAATCTACCCCCGGTGGACTAAATAAAGGCTTCATTTCGAAATTCCAATGTATATCACCTGATGAAGGACGGGTCTTACAACGTGGACATAAATATGAGGATAACAGTCCGAACAATGTAAATAGTGTAAATAGTTACAATCTCAAAAATATAAACAGATCCTGAAGAAGTCCAGATGCACAAAACACCGAAACGTCATTTCCGGAATAGAGAATAAGTCTCAATTTGTTAGATGAGGACAACAGTTACGAACATTTAAATAGTTAGTAAATTTTTACAATTTCTTATCTCAGAAATATAGACAGATCCAGACGATTTGTTGATTTATTTTGTAAACGTCGTTAGAATATGCCAATAAAGATTTTGCAACCGTTCTGTCCCCAAAATAAACAATGTATATATTTACCATACCTCATCTCAGAAATATAGACAGATCCTAACCTTTATCATTTTTTGCGTAAAAATAACCGAAACATCTGTGAATATGGACCTCAGATGAACACAATAGTAAGAATAATCTAAATTTTAAAAATAAAAAATTTCTTGAAATATTAATTTTAGTTTCGCTTTCAAATGTCAGAGCATATCAGAGACGAAACGTTCTGGCATCAAACACATCACCACTTTGTTTAAAAACGAATTTTTAAATTTATTGGAACGTTTTTTTAACTAAATAGATGATTTCTTGCGCACAAGAAAAAAACTTTTATATCGGTGAAAAAAGTTGAAATCTTCAAAAAATACATAAAAGGCGACCTGAATTAAATTTTTTTACAATTAAAAAGAAGAAATAAATGGATGTTGAAAATAAAAAAAATAATCTTGTAAGTCCAACTTGTTTACCTATCTCATCTAGAAGTAACATCTAAACGAACAAATCACGGGCAAAATCACAACTAAATCACTTTTCACTTCAGTTAATGTCATTTGAAGCTATGAAGAGTGAAATGTAAAGTTTACTGGATCCACAAGCCATAGAATGAACATATCAAAGATTAATAGATTCAACCTTAGAAAAGGCGTGTACCGTTCTTTAATAAAAAATTAATTAAAGATCCTATTTTCTTGTTTCGGATGAATTCTTTGTTGTTAGTTTAAACCGTAGAAATATTTTCACGGATCTTTTCTTTTCAAGCAGGCAATTTAGATAAAACTAATATATAAGATTATCAAAAGTATGTTTGTATTCATCAATATATCATTAACAGGCCTATTATTGTAATTTTAGTACACACACGTTAATTTTGTCAAATCTATCTTCAATCTAAAATTGAAAAAAAATGTTTCTTTGTCTGAAAAAAAATAAAACGAGAACTAAAGAGAGAGAGTGAGAGAGGAAGGAAAGATACAGAGATTTAATGGACCAGTCAATGAAATTTAATAATATAAACATTCCGATATAAATAAAATATCCGATAAAAATGAGTTAAAGAAGTGAAAATACATTTTGCAATATTTTGTGAATTTTAAATTTGAAAATTTTGGAAGCTTTTAAAGATATTTTTTTCCAGTCTTAGAAATATCTCTTGCAAAATAAAATCTTTAAATCCTTACATTTACCTGGATAAATTTGATTGGAGGATAAAACGCGTTGGTAATTTTTTTTTCTTTTTACCGTATGTGTGGATTCAAATATATACCTGTTAAATATAACAGAAAACTGAATTCATGGATGTTTTATCATGAGCAGTTCCATGTACCTTCCTCATCGCACCTAAATGAAAATAATCATAATTACTGTTTCCCACATTTGAATATTTCTTTATTATATTGAAAATAGATAAAGTTTCGGCACCCCCCATGAGTCATCATCAAGTCCTCGTTAAATTTGACCTTATTACAACCATCTTTTCTCAATCAAAGATGACAAGAACTTTTGTCTAGTATCAGTATAATATATGACGATAACGATGATTTAAATAGCAGACACACGTCGTTAATTTCAATAATGGAGATATATTTTATATAGTAACAAAAATAACAATTTTGAGAACGTGTGGTACAGTGTGTTTCAACACCTCCTGATAATCAATAATTATAGAAAAATAAATAAATTTAAAACTGTTATTTTCCCTATCGTTTTATTGTTGATCATCAACTCATTAAATTGAAGCTCTTTTATACATGAACCGGCTTGTTTTTTGAATATTTATCAACCCTTTGTGGGTTATTTAAATCGATATAGTATGGGATTGTGCGGGTTTTCTTTGAATTTGCATGTTCCGAAAAATTGTACATATTTAAGTACCAACCAGACTCGACGATGATTAACCTCATCGAATATGAACCGGTTCTTTCAGCGTAAAATGAATATTTAAAAGTTGGGAAAAAATATATACCAATAAATTTGATCTTCGAAAAACTAAATTTATTTATTTTAAAGTAAAAATTTACAATTCTCGATAATGTTCAAAAAACCTTCAATTTTATTTGAAATATAGGACGTACAGAACATTAACCTCAATTTCAAGGGTTTTTATATACAAAACTGAAATTTATAAAAAAAAATTATTTACAAATAAGATTTTGAATATGAAATTTTTTTATAAATATTACAACAAAATGAACAATGTTCTATTTAAGACATAAAAAACATCGCAAAAAAGTTTATTTACAACGTCAATAGTAAGAAAATCTATCATCAATAAATACGCACTCATTAATTAAAGTACATTCGTTCACATGGATTCTTCATCTTTCCGCATTCTGTTTATCCCCCGCCTAACGCAATTCATTCGGTAATACTGTTAAAACCCGATATAAAAAATATTTTATGTTAAAATGATTCATGAAAGAAATTCTTTGGTACGATTCTTTTCTTTCAATTTTTTTAAGAAACATAATTTCAAATAATAAAAACATTATTTAAATTTGAACTTGGTGTCTGAAGATTTGCATCGCTTCTTCGTTTATATTCAAATAATCCGCCAAAATCAACTCTGTATAATGAAATAAGAACAATCTTTTTGGTCACTGCTGATCCAATACAGAGAATAGTTTTAAAGGTAACGATAAATCTGTTAGTCTTTTTGTTTTTGGTTTCAGAAGAAGAAAAAATCTATCAAGATTTCATTTACAAATGATTGGTATTTTCAACATATATCGTTAACTTAATTCAATTACATTTCAAATCTTAAAGATTGAAAAAGTTAAAACATTTATTTATTATTCCATAGAGACATTTGCCTTCCTACGAACTTAAAATGTTTAGGGTCACCTACAATCTAAAAAACTTTCCAGTTTTAGTAAGACATCAATTTCCTTTCAATCTTTTGACATTGCAAAGTCCACTTGCATTTTTTTTTCCCAACGACAGAGACTGACAATGGTCCCGAAATAGTTCACAACGCCCCATCCCGCCACCAAAATTTTCTCAGACTAAATTTTTGTCATTGAATTCGCAATTACCAACTGATAAAATTGTCAATCCCTTTCTATTTGTACGGCATTACAGTTCAAAAGAACAGTATTCGAAAATAAAACTTGTTTGTATCCAATCGATGTGTGTACAGTCAATAGCTCGTACAAATTCTGGTAAACTTTCATCGTCTTTCACTTGGAAAAATGAATAAACACAAATATGGAAATTTTCTTTCGCTATAACAATTCTTCGGTAACTACAGATTATAACAAACCGAACTACATTGAAAAGCGATTAGTTTGTTAGCAACGGCAGGCATACATCTATTGGCCGTTCATGTTCGTGTGGTTAAATTCTTCGTTCGAAAATAGTATCGAAACACCGAACATCATTTTTAGCTAATTTGTGAACGCTGAATATGAAAATGTTGTTCCTGGTCCGTTGATTGTTTAGTTTCCCTTTTCGCTGTACTGAGATGCACCATTTTGGAAAAAAAACATATATTTTATTTTGTTTTCTGTATATTGTACATTTTTTACCGATTCTCCATATTTCTCAAAATAAAATGGCCAACCTTCAATTCGTCATTTAAATTGCTGGTTTGATTGATTTTATTGAAAAAACGCATTCTTTTTGTTTACAATCAGACCTAAATTTAAAAAAAACACGATTGAATATACCAATGTTGGCAACATATCTTTTTCAAATTTTTTAATAATTCACAATAATGAAAAAAAGTCGGGAACATTAGAACTATGAAATATTTTCTGTCATGTTCGATGGAGCGAAAGTCCCTTTTGAACTCCAGGACAGTAAGCATGTGAAATGGAAAAACAAACATTCAATTGTAGTTTTTTTTCCAACTGTGAAAACAAATTGATTTCAATGTCGGAGGATTGGCATTTTCCGTAATAAATTGTGACGTCGTCCTCCGGTCGCAGCGCCGACTGTGACGTTCTATCCTGATCTACCACGGCGCCAGTTGTGACGTCCCTAAACAGCACCAATTGTGACGTCTTCGCCGCGGCGTCAGCTGTTCGCTCCTCGCCGCTCCGTCCGGGTGTCGCTGCTCCAAACGTGACGTTCTAAGCCTTTGGTGATTCGGGTAGGAATCTGGTTAGATTGATACCAGCCTCGCCGTTCCCAACCTGCTTCCAACGCCTGGTTACCAGGGTAACTGCACTGATCTCCAGTCTGCCTACCCACGTTGTGAATTGATCTTAGACAGACGAGATCAAACAGGGGTTGGGGCCGTAATGCAAGCTGAGTTCAACGGGGGTGATAACACACAAATATGTATAAAAGAAAATAAAATGAAAACTCACAAAGTTCAAAGTATCAAAGAAAAAGGTAACAAACTTTTTATGTCTATTTGTTCGGTACATAGGACTATGTCTACCTCCCGACCCGTTCTGTGGATTGTGGCACGACGCTTTCGCTAGGCAAATTTTAACGCTTCAAGTTGTCTGCTCTCTAAGAAATTTGTGTTTCGGTGTGTCTTTGGACGAAAGTCGAAAAAAACTTATTTCTGTGGTCTGATTCTAAGTCGCTCTTCAAACTACTTGTTCTTGGTTGAAGAAGAGTCCAAAAGTGTGCGTGAATCTTGGTCAGCTATCTTGATGCGGTTTCAACACTGGGCACTCATCTCTGCCTGTCGTCCGGGGCTCAAAACTTCTCGCCAGAGTCCAACGAACTTCTTCTCGCCAGGATCTCTTCTCTCTGCCGTCCTGGGCTCAACTCCAGCTGGGTCAACGAAACTCTTCTCGCCAGGGCCAAACGAACTTCTTCTTCAGCTTGGGTCGAACGAACTTCTTCTCGCCCGCCTGGGCCAAACGAACTGGGCACTCATCTCTGCCGTCAGGGCACGAACTCTGCACTCAGGGGCCAAACGAACTGAACTCTGAATTCCGCCCCCGCCGTCCGGGGCTGAACTGATTTCTGTCTGGTTGGGGCTTCGTTTTTTATTGACGCCGTCAAAACTGGGGTGGGTCTGTCGGCGCCAGGGGTTTCTTCGATAATTCTAAATACGTATCCACCCTTCTTATTTCTGGTTAGGGATTTTCCACTCTTTTCCATTTTTTTCCTAACTCTTTTCGTCACTCCCCTCTCTTACCATGCTTCTGAGGGGCGTGAACTGCTTCCCCACTTCTTCGTATCGGCTTCTCATACTTATACTCTGGATAGAGGCGTCGACTGATTTTCTTCGTGCGTCACGTGACCGTTCTCGGCCAATGAGGTCCTGGTCGGGTATCTTTCCTCCTCCTTCGTGCGTCATGTGATCCAAACCAATGAGGTCCTTGTCGGTATGACGTCCTCCTCGGGCGTTTGATCAACCCAATGACGTCTTAGTTTCTTTGTTTTGGGAAAGAAATAAAAGAAATACCAACATTAAAAAAAAAAAAATTAATTAAATCGCCCTTATCATGAGCGGCCGAGGTGACACTCTTGGTTTTAACACGTGGCGTTTGTCAAGCAGTTTATCGCTAATTGGACATGGCCTAAGAAGAAAGAAATTTTCCTCTCAGCCAACTTGGCGTCTCCAAAGCAAAAATAAAAATATTTCATTTTCCTTCGGCCCATGTGTTGATAACAAAAAATCTTTATTATCACAAAAACGTTTTTCTGTCAAAAGAAAAAAAATTTAGCCAGTGAAAACTTCTTGTGTGGGATTTTTTTCAATTCTTTACACCCAGGGAAGACTGTCTGTGTTTCGTCAATGTTCAACAATGGATTTCTTCTTTTGGGTGACATCCATTGATAACAAAATTCCATTTTTCGTGGACAAGCGGAAATCGGTCAACGCTTGTTCGTAGGTGACCTAGATATTTTCGACATCTGATACCTATCAACAATAACTTTTCCTCCTCATTTCTGTCTCTTAAGCCGTGTGTGTGTGTGTGTGTTCGCCTATGACCCGTCTCGTATTACTTTTTCTTTCTTTCTTCTTCGTTTTCTTTTCTTTCTCCCAAATCGCTTGAATGCAAAGAAAGAATTATTCTTAAAACCCAAAATATTTTTCGGCCTTAAATAATTATCAAATGGTTGATAAACCGTAAAAAAAAACAAATCATATATCTATAAATCTATAAATTCAAATTCTTTCAAATCGTCAGGATGCTTAGATAAAAGATAGAAGATAGAAATATCGTAAAAAACAAATTTTAGGGTACATTTTATGTATCCTCAATATATCAGGGTTACTGAAAAATTTAGTGTTAATTTTAAAAAATGTTGACAACTTTATTTGTATTTAATTCCATTTAAAAATTTGTAAAAAGGATTAAAAAAAAGTTATTTATTTTTTAAAATTTTTTAAAATTATAAATTGCTCAGGGTAATAAAATTTTGCAGTTCATTTCTCCAACTGAAAATTAAAATTTTATTATTTTACCTAAATTTTCTAGGTACAGTAAACTTTTCATAACATTTTTTCTTACAGATTATGTTTTTCAAATTCAAATAATGTTAACTAAATTTTTAAACACGAAAATATTTCAAATAATATATATATATATGTATATTTTTAGAAATTTTCAAAATCCATTTTAAATTTTTAGTGGTGTAACTTTATTTGTTGGAATTCTAAACACGATAAATTCATCATCATGGAGTAAATTATGACCATGGAAATTGAGCAATTTCAAGAAAAATTATATCCATGAAAAAGTTCATTTGACAAAACTATCCTCAAATTAGCAAAAAATTTTTTTTTCCAAAAGAAATAAATTGACACTAATCAACAAAATTTAAATATATTTACAGTTTGTATATTCACAAAAAAAATATATATTTTCTACCTAATTTATTTATATATCATATATATATATATTTATCATCATAATGTTTACAATTTCTAAAAAATTAAGGATCAATTCAGTCGTGTTTTTCATTATTGTAAATATTATAGAACCGGATATAATATTATATAAAATATATATATATATATGTATATATTTATGAAATATATATGCCTGTCTGTATATTGATATAAGGAAGTTTTTGCAGACGCTATTACGGCTAAGGTGCAAGATGTTCCTAAAAATGAATCCCAAATTATTGTTTATATTGCATTATATTGAAACAACCTCAATTAATTTTTCCCTGGCGTGCGCCAACCAATGTTAAAAATCTGACTGGCATTGATTACAAAACCTAGCTAGAGGTAACCAATTTTTCATATAGAATGAAGGAAATAAAGTTGTCTGAAATGAATAATTTTATTATATAAATTTATATATTAACGAATATATATATATAAAAAAATAAAAACATCAAATTAAAAGGAAAACTTTTTAAATCGATATAATTCACCACATTCCTTTTAAAAGGACTAAGAAATCGTCGAAAATAATTGTAAAAAAATGTAAGAACAACAAAATTGATAAATTTTTATTGGAAATGTTTCTAAAAATGATTTAATAATGGATGTTTAACAAAATCTTACTTTTTTTATTTTACATTTTTTATATATATATAAAATATATAAATATATATTTTATTTAGATTTTTTTCCTAGATAGATCCTAAATTAAAAGATATATAATATCTAAATCATTAAATATATATATAAATATAAAAAATATATAAATATCGATACAAATGTAAAATAAAATATCCTATATTTTTTGAATAAAAAATAAAATGAAAGAATCCTAGTAAAAAATGTCAAACAATCCGATAATAATAAAAAAACTGAACATTAAATAATATTCCATGGTAAATTTTTATTCCATTGGAATATTTTTTTAATAAATATTTACCATTAAATTCAAAAGAAAAAATGAAAAATCAATTTTGAAAAATAACCTGGATTATTGGTCTTTAAAAAGGACCTTTTATATATATATGACTGTATATATATATATAATATATATAAAATATACTATATATATATTTTTTCGCCATATTGCTTTAAATAGTTTATTATAACTGTCATTATATATATATAATAGATATTTGAATAAAATTAGCGTGAATTATTTTGTAATAAATTTCATTTGTTTTCACGTTTTTTTGAAATGAAAATGAATAAATGAAATGTTTTATCTTTTTCTTTCGCAAGGAAAGTTGGTTTTGTCACGATATTTTCTTATCATTCCATCCTTCAAATCATTTATTCGTCCTTGACAAATTGAATCTGGATTATCCTCCTGTCCCCATATTCATTCTTTTTTATATAAAATCTATAATATATATATATATATATATATATTTATATATATTTTAAGTAAACTTTCTCAATCAACCCCAAAATTGAATAAATAGTCTTTATATATATATATACATTTCTGTTAACCGTTCCGATATATATATATATATATATATATATATATATATATTTATATATATATATACAGTATGGCATCTCTGACCTGCTAAAAAGTCATAGAAAAATAGCATGCAAAGATAACGGCAAGCGCTACTATAATTTGATTTCATGGAAGTGTTCAAACTTGTCGTCGTTCTCTGGTTTTTCTCTTTGAAAACGCTGACTAGGCAAGATTTATCGAACTTCAAACGGGGTATGACAGTTGCTTGAAGCGGCATTCCGTTTTCTGGAAGTATGGCGACATTCGGCACACTTTGACTCCCGACCAGATATAACAAAAGCATTCGATTTCTCGTCTCACTACGACTTGGACATTTAAGGATTCTTAAAAAGAAATGAAGTCACGTTTTCAATTTTAATCTGATTAATTTGGACCAACCGTTTTTTCAAACATGTTGAACGATTTACCATATATCAGTTAAGCTTGAGGTAAGGTTGGAAAATAAGTCATTACCCACAAGGCCGCGTAAATTTGTATCCAGTCACACTTATTTATTGACTTCCGACAACGATGTGTTGTTCCATCAAATCAATGCATTGTGTCATTCGACAAAAGTCGCCTAGAATGAATATCAAGTCCATTCTGTTTATTACTTTTTAACACCCCTTTTTACTCATTATCATATATATATATATATATATATATATATATATATATATATATAAAAATATATATATATTGATTTGAATAAAGAAATTTATTTTAACTATTCCATGTAATTGGTTATTAAAGTCACGACATTTTGGGCCATATTCCAGTTTCTATCATGTAGTAATTTCCAAAACTTGAAATGAAATTGAAATCTAGAAAAATTTCTTGTCATTTTATTTTTTACTTATTCTAGAAGAATGTATGAAATTCATTTGACCTTTATTTTGCTATTTATATATATATATTAATTGCATATATATTATATATATATATATATATATATTTATATTACGCTCTAAATTGAAACAGCCCCTTAAGTTTCCTTTCTTTCACAATACAGCGACATTTTTAAACCCACTGGATTGACAGGGTGTAATCGATTTTTATTTTTTCCTCGGATAGGTCATTTCCTGTGGTGTGTAGTAATATGATTCTAATTTCAAGAATGTGATCAATCTACAAGGAAAGACTTCATGGAATGAACATACGAAGTACTAACATGTGCACTGGGTCATGTTTTATTGGAAAAATACGAAAAAAAGTAGTAAATAATAATGGACTTCATTTTGTTTCAATTAATTTGTAAAAGGTCATATATATATATATATATATATATATATATGATAAGAAAAGAAAAATAGGTTTATAAATTTATATTTATTTGTCGCTTAACCTATCGTCGGGATTCAAATCCATATTTGAATCACCAAGATCCCATAAAGTCTCTGTTTTCGAAATTTAAAAAAAGTATTTTAAATTTGTTAACTGACAAATAAAACAACCTGTATATTTGATTCAATTCATAGAAATATGAATTCCTTTATGCAAATTAACTGAAATGCAACGAGTTAGTTTTTAGGGACCTTTCAAAAGATGGTTTATTTTAGACCCACTGGAATGACATGATGTAATCGATTTCTTTTTTTTTTTTAATCAGATTAGGTCATTTGCAGTGGTCGGCAGTAATATGAATTTATTTTCGGGGGGTGTGATGAAACATTTTTCACCTTGAAAAATATTGCATTATCCGGGATTGCATCAGATTTTTTTCACGCCCTGACACTATTGTCTCTACTGTCGATTACTTGTCCTACGGCCATTGTCTGCGATGAACATTACTCCAAGGATGCGTACGAAAATTGTAACGCTGCACGACATCACTGTCAAGCCTTACCAGTAAGCAAATCAAAGTACTACAGACTGGCCCGGAAACTCTCCTGATTTAAATCCAATCGAGAATCTGTGGTCAATCTGCAAGGAACGACTTCGTGGAATAGACATGTGCATTGGGTTATGTTTCGTTGGAAAAATATGAAAACAGTAAATAATAACGGAATTATTCATTTTGTTTCAATTAATTTGCACAAGGGTGTAGGTGATCATGCCTCTCCACATCTTCCTGTATAATTATTTTGCACAAGGGTGTACATTAACGTGCTGTTTACTAATACCATACTAGTAGGAAGGAAGAACTTCACATCAGAATCTTCACCAATGGTTGACCTGCCAATGCGAGGGTTCAATCGATTGATTGATTGATTTATCAACATTTTGCAGGTTATTTAGAAGCACAAAATATTTTTAGTTTCTAAGAATTTGGTAGGGTAGTGGGGAGATGATAATGGTTTGGTAATACAAGTATTACTAATTAACCCATAACTGGGGGAGAAGAGTTGGATTCACATTCGACTCTTTGATTAACAATTCCAAGCCAGTATCCATTTACACCACCCGCACATCCAACCTTACAGCACCTGATATTCCCAAGCGGTTGCCCATCTAGGAACTGACTGGGCTCGACGTTGCTTAACCTCAGTGACCGTATGGGAATTCGACTCTCCGATTAAGAATTCCGAGTCATTATTCATTACACCACCCCCACATCTAAACTGACAGCACCTGGTATTCTCAAGTGGTTACCCATCTAAGTACTGACCAGGTTCGACGTTGCTTAACTTCAGTAATCGTACAGGAAATCGACTTTTCGATTAACAATTCTAAGCCATTATTCATTTCACCACCCGCACACCCAAGCTTACAGTACCTGTCATCCCAAGTGGTTGCCCGTCTAGGTCCTGACCAGGCCCGACGTTTGATTTGGTGCTGATTTCTGGTGTGTTTTAGATTGAAACCTTATCTCATTCATTTGCGAGTCAGACTTTGTTGAATGTTGAATGTTTTGTCCAAAAATGAATGCCTTAAAGATGGAGGATGAATAGTTGGACTTTTACCATATTATACTCTAAGAGTAAGCGTCGGAATGGCGGCAAAAAATTTTAGAATTTTTATTTGGATCGTGTTCCAGATATTCTAACGGTCAAAAAATGGTTTGCCATATTTCGTTAGGGTGATTTTAATCTAAACCATTAACCACGCACCGAGTGGCATTCCAACGTCAACGAAGACAATATTTATAAAATATCTCCTTGCTATCAAATGAACATACATGATTAATAAAGTTTGAAAAACGATATCTCAACTACCTTTCACAGACCTAGGTTCAAGAAAAACGGGCAATTTTTCCAAATCGAAAAGATGCCATTATCCACCACGACAACCCAAGACAGCATATTACAAAAAACAGACATTGCAGAAGGTTAAAATTTGAAATGGAAAATCTTCCAGCATTCCACGGTATTCCTCCTGATTTGCTTCCTTCTGCTTTTTCATTGACTCTACATAACACTTTAAATCCGAAAAAAATTGACCCTGTATAGACAAGCTGAAAATTATCTGGGAAACTTCATACAACAAATAACACGAATTTTCTACGAAAATGGCTTGTAGAACGATTGGGGACAGTAGTTAAAACTGATTTTTTAACCATCAGGACGCGATCCTCCTAAATGCACCGTCTAAATATTATCACCGCATATATATATATATATATATATATATATATATATATATATATATATATATATATAGTGGTAAATATACATACATATGCAAAATACATAAATACCCATACATGTATATTTTTTGAATAAAAATTTCAAGAGAATAGAATCCAGGTAGAACTCAATGTCCAAAACAGAGTAAAGGAATAGTAGTTTTTAAGCCTTTTTTTTTATATATATATATATATATATATATATATATATATATATATATATATATAATGCAACTGAAAAGATATGATGCTCTCTTTATCGCACATTCGATTAATCCTGTTTTTTTTTTTGGGGGGCGATTTTTTAAGAAAAAAATCGCAAAAAACAATAAGGACAGGTTTTACACTAAATAAGCTGCACAAATAATTGAATTGAAATAAAATAAGTTCATATTTGTGCGTGTTATTTGTTTTATTTCATAACATTAAAATACTTATCCTTTATTGTCAAAGACACACACACACACACACAATATATATATATATATATATATATATATATATATATATATATATATATATATATATATATATATATATATATGTGTGTGTTGTGTGTGTGTGTTGTGTTGTGTGTTTTAAATAATGAACAGCTTTAGTATTTGAATAAATGAATAAGTATTAAACTTTTTTTCAAATAATTCTTTTCATTATTCTTGATATACTTTAGATTTCAATACACGTCAGCTAAAAAAGGCTTTATCAGTTCCATTGCAATTTTCTACTTCTTCTTTCTCAACCCTAAATAACATCAAAAATAAGAAGCGCGAAAGACTACGCTCAACGGAAGAAGAAATGAGGGTCTGCTTATCGCACATTCAACCAAACATGGAAGAAATGGCGGAAAAAAGTAATAAACGCCAGGCTCAGGTTTCACACTAAATAAGCTGCAAAAATAGTTGAATCGAAACACTGAAATAAATCAAGTCAATATTTGTGTGTGTATTTTTTTTTTAAATCTATGGTTTTATTTCATACCATTTCTATGCTTACTCTTTACAAATATTAAGTACTAGCAGTAGAGCCCGGCGTTGCCCGGGGATGTAACAGTAAGAGATAGATCAAGTATCGAACCATCATAAAGACTGAAAAATAAAATTGACAAAGATTATTGTTTAAGGTTGACGGACACGCATGTCTTAATTAGTTGTTTTTTTTGTTTTGTTTTGTTTTGTTTTTTTACGAATTGGTCAAACTCAAACAAAAACATTGTTTTCAATCGTTATGAGTCTATCGATTGAATAGAATTTTATTATAAACAATTGTCTTGTAAATGGAATTTTTAAAGCATTCTGAATGTCAAAATAAAGAAAAAAGTGTTCAAGACAATAAGAAACACTACCTGCCAAAAAATAGTGAAGTTTTGTTGGAAAAAGTAGGAAATCCGATCCCATATATAAACGAACACACACACACAAACAACCTGGGTTTTATAAGTATAACTCGATATGAGTTGCCCACCTTTCATTCTGGCGACAGAATATGTTTTATCGTGTTTTCAAATTGATTTCATGCAAAAACAATTGTGTTTTTTCAATTTTGGGCGCTGTCAGAACCACCACAAGGTAATTTTACGCAGTCCTGCGAAGTTTTGTTGAAATCGGTTGAAAAATGTAGGAAATCCGATCCAATATATAAACGTACACACACACACACACACACAATCTGCGTTTTATAATAAGTAAGATGCCGTGATATTTTCATTGGCTCCTATGTGTGCCGTCGCTTTTAATAAGGCAGAGAAACAATGGAGACTATGTATTTGACTAATAAATATTTTCCTTTGTGAGTATGTAAAAATATACTTGTATTATTTACATTGTTCGGACTTTTGTCCTCATTTTTATTGTCATATTCACGAATTTCCCCCCTTTTATTTAAAAATTCTTCATATTGATGGAATTTCCGAAATGAACCATTTTTCCGTCCACCTTTTTCAGATGTTCTAGTTCCACGTACCATTTTCTTCCGGATTCTCAAATGTTTTTTCCCGTTAATAACTCAACTCTCCAAGATTTTTGGTTCGCCATTGCTATGGCCTGGGATTGAACTAGATCTCTTTGGGTCTAAATATTGGATCTAACCAACGTCATTATTAGAAATATTCATAGAAATATGATTTAATTTTTTTTTTTACTCGGTTTACTAAACAGGTTGTTGATTTTTTTTTTTAAACGGAAAATAATTGAGTTGAAAATAATTCACTAAGATTGTACTTGGACGATCCTAAGGGAAGAAGAAGGAAGGGGAAAAGAGAGAGGTCGAGAAATACAAAAAAAAAAAACCCGGTCATTAACAAAAAACACGAGTCAGAAAGATATCTTAGCTAGCATGTTGACCGAATTTTTTTAAAGACAATTGGAAGAATAGAATTAGAAATAATAAGAAGAAAGAAAGGGAAAAAAGACATGATATCAAAACGGGCCGCTTGATGGAAGCCAGATATCGGTCAAAGCACCTAGCCTACTTTTGCATGGAAAGACTCATTGTCAAATTGGAGAAAGGGAAAATTTAGAACAATAAAACAAATCTTAATCAGAGAAAAAGTGTTTTTTTGGGTTGAGGGGAGTGACCGGTGGAACTATATACAGATCCTGACCTGTTAAGAATTGGACACCCACGATAATAAAGTGGAGACATTTTCAATGTAGATAATTAAGATTTTTGACTATCAGGAAAAACAAAGAGGTAAAAAGAGGGACAATTGCTTTTGGCTCACAGAGGGCGCCAAGAAGGCGGAAAAAGATCCTTTCTGAAGTCAAGTCTAATTAGCGGCGGGCTGTTTGACAAAGTCCAGGTGAGAGAAGGCCAAGATGGTCATTTTTCGTACGTGCGAAAAAAAAAAAAAAAAAAAATTAGATTTTTTTTTTTAGAACAAGAACGATATAAGCCACGCCCCAAATTGATTGCAGGAAACGCCCAATCAGGATCTCATTAGCCGAAAACGGTCACGTGGCTGCAGAAAAGAAAAGAAAGAAATGCTCAACCAGAATCCCATTAGCCGAAAACGGTCACGTGGCTGCGGAAAAGAAAAGAAAGAAATGCTCGATCAGAATCTCATTAGTCGAAAGCGGTCACCTGACATACGAGAGACCGAGAGAGATGGATATGCGCCTCCCCACCAAAAGCACTATGAGGAAGTAGGGGTGAAAACAATAGCGATAATGGGGAAATCAAAAATAATGCGACTTTTGGAGTTATCGAGAAAACCCTGACGCCGACAGACCCACCCCAGTTTGTTGCGGCGTCAATAAAAGCAGGACCCCAGTCGACAGAAATCAGTTGGAGTTGGAGTTGAGAGTTGCAGCTGGACCGCGGGCAGGGATAGAGCCTGAACGCGGCCATCAGGCCCGATTCACTCGCCCCTTTGCGGGCAAAAGAATCCTCAGACAAGAAATCCTTCCAGCCCAAGTCGAAGACAGAAGAGTTCAGCCCCGGACGGCAGCGAGAAGAGATCACCTCCACGACAGAGAGTTGCAGCTGAGTTGCGGCAAGAGATCCTTCAGCCCAAGTCGAAGACAAGAGAACTTCCAGCCTAAGTCGACGAAGAAGAAGAAATACAACCCAAGTCGAAGACAAGAGAACTTCCAGCCTAAGTCGACGAAGAAGAAGAAATACAAGAGAACTTCCAGCCTAAGTCGACGAAGAAGAAGAATCAACTCAAGTCGGAAGAAGAATCAACTGCGAATGATCGATAGAAATTAGCCCCAGTGTCGAACCAAACCACACTCCGACATACGCAATTCTAAAGAGTAGGCAATTCGAAATCTTTAGGTTGTGTGATAGAAGCTTGGTGCCATAGTCCACAGAGCGGGTCGGGAAATGAGAACAATTTTGTTTTTATGTAACGGACATTAAGATATAAAAGGTTGTTACCCATTTTTTTCATCAGCAATCTTTTTTGTCTCGTGAGTTTATTTTCTTTTTATTTGTGTTTTGCCACCCCGTCGGACTCAACTTGTATCGGCCCCAATCCCTGCTGGTCCCGTCTGTCTAAGATCTAAACACAGCGTGGGTAGACAGACCGGAGATCGGTACAGTTGCTTTAGTGACCAGGTATTGGAAGCGAGTCGGGAAAGGCGAGGCTGGTGATCATCTGACCAAGGGGTTGGAGCGGCACGCTTGGACCCAGGAGGAGCGACCAGGAGGAGCGACGTCACCGTTGGCGCCGTAACCAAAGGATCCGACCCTGGGCCAGGTGTGTAACCGTCACAAGTGGTGCCGTGACCAACGGATCAACCCTGAGACAACCACGTCACATATGGTGCCGTGGTGACCGAGGGATTTCAACCCTGAGAAGACCACGATCGACCGCCGTTGCTGAAAATTCAGACAGAACTCAGAACGACCCGGGACCAAAGGAAAAGAAAGAACAGAATCATCTGTAAGGTAGGACACCTTGTTTTGTTTCCCAACCTCGATTGTTGCTGTATAGACTGTCTTTCTCTGTAGACATGTCAGATTATGATTCGGATAGAGCAGTGGGGGTGAAGAAGAAGTAGGGCGGGGGTTGTCAGTGGATCTAAGGAAGCTGTTGGGTGGACCGAGGGTCCCAGTATTTGATGGCAGCGGAAGGAGTTTAAAAACTGGCTGGCAATCCTCGAGAAGAGCCGAACCATCTACGAGCTCTCGGACCAAGAAACCCTGTATTTGGCATACGATGCCACAAAGGGAAAAGCGTCTGAGTTCGTGAGGGGGCTCTTGGAGAACCAACCCCGCTTGGCTTGGGAAGAAATAAAAAAAACTACTGACCAAAGAATTCGCCGACGAAGGTACGGCCATAGAGGCCATGAGGGCCCTTTTTAAAACTAACACAGCTGCGGGATGAAACCCCGGGAGAATTAGGGGCCCGAGCGGGGAAGCTATCGTCATTGGCATTCCCCGAAGTGGTCAGGGATAATGCGGTTATGCAGGCTCAACTGGCGGACCTGTATGTAGAGGCGCTGAGCGACGAGCGTGTTCGTCACGACGTATTGAAAGAAGGACCGCTCAGACTGTCGGCAGCGATAGAGCTGGCCAGGGAGAGCCAGGGGTGTGGGATAAAGTGAAGAGGTGTGGGAAGAAGCAGATACCAAGTCAAGAGGCTGGAAGAAGGGGGTAGGCGGAAGAACCCCGTGTGGAATCAGAGGGTTAAGGAAGAGGTGGATCGGGCAGAATTATGGGAGGAGGACCCCAATAGAAGGGCATGGTCGACCAGGCATGGCTTTTATAAGCCCACGCCGGGTCGATACGGGCTGGTCTGCTGGACCTGTGGGTACGAGGACCACAGGGCGGCGGAATGTCCGACGAAGTGGGGGTTGCCCCAGACTTCAATCAGGACAGATGCACCAGGTGTGGTAAGAAAGGACACCTGGCCAAGTGGTGCGGGCTGAGGAAGGGTGCCCCACCAATATTAACAAAGAAGGCCGAGCCCAAGAAAAAGGGAAAAGCCAGCGGGCCACCCCAGAATTAAGAGGGAGGGTGGCCCAGTTAAAAAAAGAGAAATAAAAATTGGACCAGTGGGTGGGCGAACCGCTTGAATAGAGGACGGGTTCCCCCGAGGATAGACACAAGGCCAACCCAGTTAAAAAGGGAAAGAGCAAAATGTTGGACGTGTGGTCGGGCGGGCCACTTTGCGGCAAGCTGTCCAACAAGAAGGTGCTGGTTTTGCAGGAGGCCAGGACACCTGAAAAGAAACTGTATTTTTAGAAACGGCCATGGGAGACCGGAAGAGGTCCGGCCGGGGTCGCCCAGGTGCAGGGGGCGCAGAACTCCACCTCATAAAAAAATGAAGGTGATTTATTACTACCGGCGCCTATGGCTGGGTTAACCCAAAGGTGGGGACCCAGGAAGAAGAAAGCTCAAGTGTTCTCTTCGCTAACGCAAGAGAAAGAACTATCCTGTAGAGCAGAGATAGGTGGTAGAGAGATGAGGGCTTTGGTGGACACAGGAGCATCTGTGTCATTGATGAGAGAGGAGACATACAGGCGGGTGAAACGGAAGAGAAGGTTACGGGAAGCGGACATAGAGATCACGCAAGCAGATGGGGCCCCCCTGGAGATAAAAGGGATGGTGAGGCTCCCGGTGAGGATTGGGAGGGTGAAAAGCACCCAAAATTTTTACGTAACCCCCGACCTGTGTACAGAGGCAATCTTGGGAGAAGATTGGCTCCGGAGCCAGAAGGCCCAGATCGAGTTTAATCCTACTGTGTTGGTGGTGAACGGCGAGAGAACGCCATTGGGATGCCCACCAGAGGAAGAGATAACCATAGTGGTGGAGGAAGATGTAAAGTTACCTCCTAGGACCGCAGTGTCGGGAAAGGGTAGGCTAATGTCAGAAAAAAAAAGGTACGGAGAGGACCTCTGCAGTTGGTCCCTGTAGAAGGAAAGGGCCTAGAAGATAACGAGGTAACCCTGTGCGAAACGGTAGTGGAGGCAGCCGAGTTGGTGCCCATTATGATGGTGAACCAGGCCCAAAAGACTATAAAGGTTAGGAGAGGGGAGAAGATAGGGAGAGCACTTCCCCTACGAACTCTGAATCGGGTGAGATTCGAGGAGGAACGAAGGAAGCTAGTAGAGCAAACAAAAGGAATCTTAGATGAGGATATATTAGCACCGGATCAATTTAGAACCAGAGTGGGGGGTCTGTTAAGGAACAATCGAGATGTGGTAGCCCAGTCAGATAAGGAACTAGGTCAGACCCACACAGTCGAAATGAAAATCGACACCGGAGACCACCCCCCTGTGAAATTAAAACCCTACCGAACACCTATACATAAAAGACCCCTTGTAGAAGAGGCAGTAGAGGAAATGTTGGAAGCTGGGATGATCGAAAGATCGATCTCTCCTTGGAGCTTCCCAATAGTAATAGTAGGTAAGAAAGATGGCGGCCACCGTTTCTGTGTAGATTTTAGAAAGCTGAATTCTATATCGAAGCCGTTGGCGGTGCCATTGCCATTGATAGACGACATTTTGGCATTATTAGGGAAGGCAAAGTACTTCTCTACGTTGGACTTGAGGTCCGGGTATTGGCAGGTAGCCCTGGATGAGGCTGACAAGGAGAAGGCCGCATTCGCGTGTCACCTGGGACTGTTTCAGTTCAGAGTGATGCCATTCGGTTTAGCTAATGCCCCGGGAGTCTTCCAACAGCTAATGTCAATAGTGTTAGGAGGATACGAGAGCTTTGCCATGGCGTATTTGGACGATATCTTGATATTTTCGGAGACAGTGGAACAACACTTTTTTCATTTAAGACAGGTGTTGGGAAGGTTGAGGAAACACGGATTAAAATTGAAATTGTCAAAGTGTCAGTTTCTGAGGGAAGAAACTAGGTATTTAGGCTTCGTCATAAACGGAGACGGTATTAAACCCGACATGGATAAGGTAAAGGTCATAAGGGAAATGCCAGAGCCTAAGACAGTGAGGCAGGTAAGAGGTTTTATAGGAGCTATAGGCTACTACCGGCGCTTCGTCCCGGCATTTTCAAGAATTGCCATACCGCTAGTGGCCCTGACGAAGAAATACGCTAGGTTCAAATGGACAGAGGACTGTCAACGAGCATTTGATTCGCTAAAGGAACAGTTGACAACCGTTCCACTGCTGACGTATCCAGACCTCAGCAAGCCCATGATATTATACACGGATGCCAGTGAGCAGTGTGTAGGGGCAGTACTTACCCAGCCGTGTCCTGATAAGGAAGGACCAGTGCCAGGCATACCAGAGGAAGTACCGATATACTTCCTCTCCCATAAGCTCTCAGAGACACAACAGAGGTGGCCAGTAATAGAGAGGGAAGCATATGCTATCATGTATGCTCTCCAAAAACTGGACTACTATTTAAATGGTGCGGTCTTCACTATAAAGACAGACCACAAGCCTCTGCAGTACCTATTGCAGGCAGAGTGGACAAATAATAAGAAAATTCAACAGTGGGCACTTAAGTTAAGTGGCTACCACTGTAAGATAGAGTATTTGGCAGGAAAGGAAAACACGTGCGCAGATTTACTCTCAAGAATACCGAAACAACTGGAAGAAAGATCTGTAAGGGTAGAACAGGGAGTAGATGATAAAGCCTATAGAATAGGAGTAATTAACTCTAATAAGCTAAAAAGATCGCCCTATATTAGAATCGGACGAAGAAGGGGACGCCCAGATAATAACCGATCCCTACTGGACAGAAGGAATTGAAAAGGAGCAAGCAGACAGTGAAATAGCTGCTCTGAGAGAGAAGGTGAAGGCAGGAGAGACCACCAAGTATGCCATAATAGAGGAAAGGCTGTATTATCTCTCAGGAAGGGATGAAGAAGTCAAACCCAAGTTGTATGTGCCCAAAAGTTTAAGACCAGAGATATTGGAACAGTGCCACGAAAGGTTGGGTCACATGGGAATTGATAGGACATGTGATCTCATAGGAAGAAAGTACTATTGGCCCAAACTGTACGGAGAAGTCACTAACTATGTTCGAAGTTGTGTAGTGTGCCAGTCGCAGAGCAGAAGGCAGGAAATGGCACCCTTGGAGGAAACAGACGTACCAAACTTCCCCTTCGAGAAAGTGAGTATGGATGTATCAGGACCATATGGGGAAACTGCACAAGGAAACAACTATATAGTGAGTTTTGTCGATTGGCTAACAAATTGGCCTGAAGCATTTGCAGTACCAGACAAGAAGGCCAGAACTGTGGCCGGGTTGATAATAAGTGAAATCTTCCCTAGGTATGGTGCCCCTGTGCAATTGGTAACAGATAATGGCACGGAGAATGTGAACAGCATCATGAGAGAGGTTTTGACAGGTTTGAATGTAGAGCACATAAAAACATCCCCATATCACCCCCAGGGAAATGCTAAAGTGGAAAGGTTTCATAGAACCTTGGGAGATGTATTGGCCAAGTTGGTCAGAGAAAACATTGGAAATTGGGACTTGTATTTGACGCAGGCTCTGGCGGCCGTGAGGTTTACGATAAACGAAACCTCCAGATTTTCTCCTTATTTTTTTTTGTTTGGCAGAGACGTGGTCCTGCCTGTAGATAACCTACTGAAGCCCCGAAGAAGGTATATGGGAGAAGATCATCATCAACTATTGCTGGAACAGCAACATAAGATATTCGTACAGGCCAGAAGAAGAATAAAGAGGGCCCAGAAGAAAAGAAATGAGAGGGTGAATGCTGAAAGAAAGGTGGTAGAATTGAAGGTTGGAGACCCTGTCTACTATAAAATCCACCAGAGAGAAGGAAAACTGGACCAGAGATGGGAACCGTACTACCGGATAGTAGAGCAGACAGGCCCAGTATCATATGTAATATGGGATCAAGTGGCAGGACGAGCGAGGAGGGTTCATGCCAATGATCTGAAGAAGGCTGAAATAGCTAACCTGGAAATGAGCGAGCCGAGGCCTAAGAAGACAAGGAAAAGGAAGGTAACTCTGGTTGAACCGGAAGGAATGGAGACGGAGGAAGACTCCGAAGAAGATGAGGAGATAGGTCGACTTGACCAGATAAACGAAGCAGTCCGAGTGACAGAGTTGGAACCCTCAGCGGGGATTAGCGATGTTCAGTCGTCGACTGAATCAGTGCAGAGAAGACCCCGTGAGATCGCCATCACACCCCCATGTCCGAAGAAAAGGAAGAAAAGACGAAGAGGTCCAATCAAGCAGTCGAAGGCTCTAAAAAGAGGCACCCTGAACAGGACGAAGGGCCCAGCGAGTGGGAGGAGGAGGATCAAATACCCCTTTCCCAGCTTAAGGAAAGGATAAAGAACAGGAGAAGTTTAGACATAGAGTCGAGAGGTATTGAAGACATTCAAGGCGAAGACTCTAAACAGAAAGAAGAATCAGGGGATGAAGAAGAGGACAAAAAACCTCCTGGACGGGAGTTAAACACAGAAAGAAGGTTAGAGGTTGAACAGGAATCACCTCAGAAGATGAGATCAGGGAGGGAGAAGAACCCCAAATCTCAGTAGAAAAAAAAGGGCTGTGCAGAATAGGAGCATTTAGTGTCGACAGATAACGACACTGGCTCATCCAAAATCCTATTGGCTGACTATGGTAGATGTGAGTGGAGGGATGGAGTCGCGGGCTGCACCTCACGAGGAACGGAAGATCATTGGCATTATTGATTGGCCACCAGTGGTGTCATGAAGTACGACCTTTAGAGTGGGCGCCACGCACACCTGACCAGACCATTCTGTCTGCTAGGGGTTAGTTAGAGGAGGGAAGAGCCGAACTAAGAAAAAAAAAAAGTTATAAAATGATTGAGTGATGAGTCGAGCGAGACTAAGTAGTTGTGAAGAATAACAACAAGAGAATTTGTTACCTTTCAGGAATGATAGCAAGGTACAAGGTGGAAGCAGACTACATAGCATTAAATTCAGGGGAGAACGAAATTTATGTTGCTATCAGCTGAAGAAGCTAGAAGGTGTAGAGATGATACCCTGGGGACTTGTACCTCGTTGAGCCCTATCTATAAAACTGGTAACCGCAGACTGTGCATATTAGAATTGTTTGAAGGAGGGGGGAAGGAATCAAAAGAATCTGCCAAGTAGAGGTATTAACAAACTCGGCATTACCACAAGCTATCAGTGTTTCAGACGGGGTGTGGGCAGTAGCCACACAGAAACATATCAGCCTGTCTAGGGTATGTGGGGAGAGTCCACAAGGACATTAAGAATAAGGCCACCGTTATCCCTGGTGACGCTACCCATGGGATGTTCGGCGGTTGGGGTGTCCATCTCCTTGCCCCCCTATTACCAGATGGAAGAAAGGTATGAAGAAAAAAGATTCACTCATAGAGATGATTGGTAGAGGCTTAGTCAATTGTACAGAATTATGGGAGCCGATAGTGAAGAGATTCTCTAATGTCACCTTAAATAAGATGCCAGTATTAATGAAGCCAATAGAAAAGATCGATATGGATCACTTAAGGGATAAGTTAAGTGCGTTGGGAGACGAAGGTGTAGCTTGGGAAGACGATGAGCAGATCGCGATAAGTTGGTCAATAGTAATGGGTACATTCCTAGTTATAGCCATCGGGGTGTAATAATATGGAAGATTAAGAGTAAGAGAAGATTAGCGAACGACAGTCTAGTGAGCATGCAACAACTCGAGAGGGAGATGCCGAGCAGTGTTCCTTACTCAGACAGGACTGGCGAAGAAATTGCTGAAAGACCAATGGAGGAGGCTGGCGTGAGACCACCACGTGCGGCGGAAAAACCTCCCACAGCAGAGAGGAAAACATTGACCAAGAAGAACAAACCCTAGTGAACACATCTGCACCTACAAACACACGCACACATTACCTTGCATGTAAAACAAAAGAAATGAAAAGAACATTTCATTGCATGTAGAAACAAAAAATGAAAATTTCATTTCATTGCATGTAGAACAGAAGAAAATGAAAAGAACATTTCATTGCATGTGAACATGTGAACATGAAAAGAACATTTCATTGCATGTAGAACAAAAGAAAATGAAAAGAACATTTCATTGCATGTAGAACAAAAGAAAATGAAAAGAAATTTCATTGCAAAACAGAAGAAAATGAAAAGAACATTACATTGCATGTAGAACAAAAGAAAAAATGAAAAGAACATTTCATTGCATGTAGAACAAAAAGAAAATGAAAAGAACATTTCATTGCATGTAGAACAAAAAAGAAAATGGAAAGAACATTACCCTTGCATGTTAGAAAGTAGAATAGAATTGCATGAGACAAATGCATGGTGCATGTTAAATGATGTAATTGGGTTTAGGTGTCATTTACGGGTAAATGACAAATCGGTTAGGGGAGGATTGTGGCACCTTGCATTATTAGAAATATTCATAGAAATATGATTTAATTTTTTTCTTACTCGGTTTACTAAACAGGTTGTTGATTTTTTTTAAAACGGAAAATAATTGAGTTGAAAATAATTCACTAAGATTGTACTTGGACGATCCTAAGGGAAGAAGAAGGAAGGGGAAAGAGAGGTCGAGAAATACAAAAAAAAAACGTCATTAACAAAAACACGAGTCAGAAAGATATCTTAGCTAGCATGTTGACCGAATTTTTTAAAGACAATTGGAAGAATAGAATTAGAAATAATAAGAAGAAAGAAAGGGAAAAAACACATGATATCAAAACGGGCCGCTTGATGGAAGCCAGATATCGGTCAAAGCACCTAGCCTACTTTTTGCATGGAAAGACACCTTATCAATTTGGATAAAGGAAAATTTTTTTTTTTTTAAAACAATGAAACAATCTTAATCAGAGAAAAAAGTTTTTTTTGGGTTGAGGGGAGTGACCGGTGGAACGGTATACAGATCCTGACCTGTTAAAAATTAGAACCCCCACAATAATAAAGTGGAGACATTTTCAATGTAGATAATTAAGATTTTTGACTATCAGGAAAAACAAAGAGGTAAAAAGAGGGACAATTGCTTTTGGCTCACAGAGGGCGCCAAGAAGGCGGAAAAGATCCTTTCTGAAGTCAAGTCTAATTAGCGGCGGGCTGTTTGACAAAGTCCAGGTGAGAGAAGGCCAAGATGGTCATTTTTCGTACGTGCGAAAAAAAAAAAAAAGGAAAAATTAGATTTTGTTTTTTTAGAACAAGAACGATATAAGCCCGCCCCGATTGATTGCAGGAAACGCCCAATCAGGATCTCATTAGCCGAAAACGGTCACGTGGCTGCAGAAAAGAAAAGAAAGAAATGCTCAACCAGAATCCCATTAGCCGAAAACGGTCACGTGGCTGCGGAAAAGAAAAGAAAGAAATGCTCGATCAGAATCTCATTAGTCGAAAGCGGTCACCTGACATACGAGAGACCGAGAGAGATGGATATGCGCCTCCCCACCAAAAAGCACTATGAGGAAGTAGGGGTGAAAACAATAGCGATAATGGGGAAATCAAAAATAATGCGACTTTTGGAGTTATTGAGAAAACCCTGACGCCGACAGACCCACCCCAGTTTGTTGCGGCGTCAATAAAAGCAGGACCCCAGTCGACAGAAATCAGTTGGAGTTGGAGTGGAGTTGCAGCTGGACCGCGGGCAGGGATAGAGCCTGAACGCGGGCATCAGGCCCGATTCACTCGCCCCTTTGCGGGCAAAAGAATCCTCAGACAAGAAATCCTTCCAGCCCAAGTCGAAGACAGAAGAGTTCAGCCCCGGACGGCAGCGAGAAGATCATCCCACGACAGAGAGTCAGGCTGAGTTGCCCTTCCAGCCCAAGTCGAAGACAAGAAGAACTTCACCTCCAGACGACAGAGAAGTTGCGAAGAAGAGATCCTTCCAGCCCAAGTCGAAGAAGAGAGAAAATCCAGCCTAAGTCGACGAAGAAGAAGAAATACAACCCAAGTCGAAGACAAGAGAACTTCCAGCCTAAGTCGACGAAGAAGAAGAAATACAACTCAAGTCGGAGAGAAGAATCAACTGCGAATGATCGATAGAAATTAGCCCCAGTGTCGAACCAAACCACACTCCGACATACACAATTCTAAAGAGTAGGCAATTCGAAATCTTTTAGGTTGTGTGATAGAAGCTTGGTGCCATAGTCCACAGAGCGGGTCGGGAAATGAGAACAATTTTGTTTTTATGTAACGGACATTAAGATATAAAAGGTTGTTACCCATTTTTTTTCATCAGCAATCTTTTTTCTCTCGTGAGTTTATTTTCTCTTTTATTTGTGTTTTGCCACCCCCGTCGGACTCAACTTGTATCGGCCCCAATCCCTGCTGGTCCCGTCTGTCTAAGATCTAAACACAGCGTGGGTAGACAGACCGGAGATCGGTACAGTTGCTTTAGTGACCAGGTATTGGAAGCGAGTCGGGAAAGGCGAGGCTGGTGATCATCTGACCAAGGGGTTGGAGCGGCACGCTTGGACCCAGGAGGAGCGACCAGGAGGAGCGACGTCACCGTTGGCGCCGTAACCAAAGGATCCGACCCTGGGCCAGGTGTCTCTAAGTGTTGACTTCTATTTTTTAATTTATATATATATATATATATATATATATATATATATATATAACGTCATTCACAGACAGACTGTTTCGCAGGTCATCAGTGTGGCTAGACATCCGGCCGCCTCTAGCTAGGATCGAAAGCCGACTGAATTGGCGTCAGTCGGAGATTCTACCACTAAGCCCTCAGCGCACGGTAGGGATGAAGGTGAATTTTAGCGTATTCATTTTTAGAAACACACACAGTGACAGTGACTCAATTCGTTTTTTACGAAGAGTCTCGCTATATTAGCCATAATAGTCACTGTTTACAAACCCATACCACCTCCCCAGATATATATATCGAGAGATAGAAATACATTAATCAATTTTATATATATATATATATATATATATATATATATATATATGGAGAAAGACTTTAGTCTATTATATATAGAGAGAGAGAGAAAGAGAGAAAGAGAGAGAGAGAAAGATTTTAATATATAATATATATAGAGAGAGACAGAGAAAGAGAAGAAGACATTTTTCTATTATATATATATGTGTGTGTATGTGCGTGTGTGTGTGTGTGTGTGTGTGTGTGTGTTATAATATGTGTGTGCGTGTGTGTTATATATGTTTTTTAAAATTTATCCTGATACTGATTTTAAGAAATTTGACAAATGGAAAACATTTCATTGAAGATAAATTTGATTACGCGTTTCACCTTTCTAGGCTCCATCAGAACCAAAAAGGAAAGAAAAAACGTCTATATGCGTAAATAATGAATCTTAGTGGGGTTTTTTCCCCTAAGCTGGTATTTCTCGTGATGAAAGAAGAAGAAAAAAATGAGTGACTTTAAAAAAAAGTTTATATTTATTCTGATTTTTTTTTCTTTTTAATTCTTACTTCATGTTGTAAGTTGTTAATATAATCTAATTAAAGACAGAGCCTCATCTTATTTTCGGAATGGCTCGAAAGCAAGAAATTCCTATAGCCCGCTGATAGTCTGATGTCTATTTTTATACTTTCAAATATATTTTGCAGTTTTAGTTTAGTAAAAGTTTGGACATGAAAGCTTTGCTAACTGGGCCAGTCGCCGATAAAAGAAAACTGACTGGTGATTACGCGGATAATGAGGTTCTAATGTATAGTAAACGACATTGAAAATAGGAAGAGAAATAGATTAGCTGACGGCGAAGAATGGATAGACAATTCAATGTAGAAGACTTGCTTGATGGATGAATAAGAAGATCCCTCTGTGGACCTCAGTCTACAAACCAACAAAACGGATAAAACTGAGTCCGGATGTGTTTGAATATAAAGGCAACGCGATAATTAATCAAAACAAAGTCCTACAACGACAGTAAGTTTATGTGGGAATAATTATATTAACTTCTTGCCTTGGGGGCAGTTATTATTGTGATCTGTTTCGTCAAAAAAATGAAAATAGAACTATAGTGTTGTAACGAAGATCTAGTTTGGTACAAGGCTACAATAAGATGTGTAGAACGAATTTCCTTCACGAACGGCAATTTTAATTTAATCTCGCTAAATTTTGACAAAGAGTGAGAATTTTTTTTATGTCTTTTGCATCGACGCAAATTTTTCAAGACTGTTGCAATTCTATTCCTACTCTCATCACATATGTTCAGGTTCGAAACATATCTTTGTTTCGCCATTTCAGATCTTTATAGCGAGGGTACACCTTGCGACATATTCAGGGTCGGATCATCTTCATTCTCTTCGGCTTCACTTTGAGAAGAAGGAAGTTACACTTAAATGGTTTCTTCTTAAGAACAACTACTTGGTAGAATAGGTTTTTTATTGCTCCATTCATTTTCTACGGTTTATCAACCCTCTGCAGCTTATTGAAAGCTAAAATGTTTTTGTTTTTTGTTTTTTTAGATTGAAAGTTGTTTACTTAAGATCATATTGGTTTAATGATACAAGTCTTACTAATTAACCCATAACTGGGGGGAAGAGATGAAGAATACTTGCGCATGAGTGAATATAATATGAATATATTTGTGTGTGTATTTTTTTTATTTCATAAAATTTCTATGCTTTTTCTTTACAAATATTGTTAAGTGTTCCGTGATATTTTCATTGGTTCCTATGTGTGCCGTTGCTTTTAAAATGGCTGAGAAACAATGGAGACTATGTCTTTAAATAATAAATATTTTTCTTTGTGAGTATGTAAAAATATACTTGTATTATTTACATTGTTCGGACTTTTGTCCCCATTTTTATTGTCATATTTACGACTCCCCACCTTTACTTTCGTCTTTCTTCAGGTTGTTGGAATTTCGAAATGAACCCTTTATTCCGTCCACCTTGTTAGATTGTTCTAGTTCCACGTACCATGCCTCTTCCGGATGTCTCAGTTATTTTTTTTCTCTCAACTCTCCAAGATTTTTAGTTCACCACTAGTGTGGACCTGGGATGGAACTCAAAACTCTTTCGGTCTAACCATTGCCTACGATTATGGCTGGGTTTATACTTAAGAAGTGTGAATTATGGGGTTTAAATATCATCAATTTGCGGGACACAGATCAATGTTTTCTGGATCTTTGTAGGATGTTCCTTGATGATCATACTCGATAACAAGAAAAAACAAATTATTAATATATATATATATATATATATATATATATATATATATATATATATATATATAGCTATTTTTGTTATCGATCATGACCATCAAGAAGCATATATATATTAAACTATATATATATATATATATATATATATATATATATATATATATGTTCAAATGTGAGTAACATAAAATTGACCATTTGTTAGATTAAGATCTGAACCGATTTATCTTAGAAATGATTAAAGATATCTTACTGGAATCCCCCCAATGTTTTCATAACACTATTGAACCTACTTTAGGCAATAAGAATCGATAATTACCCCCAAGCTTAAAAGGAGAATCGTGATGAAATCGATCAAAACGAAAATGACATATCTATCATTCATTAATCATTGCTCAGGATCAGAAGCTCATGAAGTATTGAAATATATATAGAAATTATTTCAGGATGATTTTCAAAATCGTCAAGATAATTTTTGCCCTCTCTAACTTTTTCTGTTCTGGAGTAACAAAGTGACTCTTCATAAGTTTTCCGTACGATTTCATTTTTAAATCTTTTTTCAGTGCTCTTTGGACTGTCATAGCTGAAACTCCTCTCTTACGTGTCATACGTCCTATGGATTGAGTTTGATCTTTCTAATTGATATCTTTTGATCTAACTTGAAACGATGATCCCTTTTTTGGACTGTCATAGCTGAAACTCCTCTCTTACGTGGCAACCGTCTTATAGATTGAGTTGGATCTTTTATAAGTGATCTCTTTGGCTCTAAGTTGAAATGACGACCTCTCTTCCTTTTGTGACCTCCTGATTTAGTTTTCTTCTCTAGTGTTCCCTCTTTATTTTAAACGTATTCACAGTTCTCTTGATGGTCTTGAATGGACATTATAGATGGAAGCCAGAGTATGAATATTGGTACCATTACTGAAGGCCTAAATGATCTTTTTCCGCTTACCATTGCTCAGTTGGGAAGACAATGGGACTGACACAAATCAACTTTAACCTGTTTTTTTTTATAATTTAAATGTCTTTTGTACTTTTACCACTTTTCTTTGCGCTCATTAAGTAGGTTACTTGGGGTTTCCACCTGAATTTCTTGCCGTCAGTATTTCCTGAGAGTGTTAAATTCTCTACGTCTTCTTTCCTCATTATGTCTACAAAAATATGCGAGCCGTTTCTTTCTATAATCATAAGTTTCCTGATAGTTTCTGTTTTCTTAAAACTTCCTCGTTTTTCACATGTTCTGCCCATGGTATTCCCCGCATTCTTCAATAGAGCAACATAATCTCTCTCTCTCTCTCTCTCTCTCTCTCTCTCTCTCTATATATATATATATATATATATATATATATATATATATATATATATATATTCAATAATCACTTCATCCGTGTGGAAATCGTTCAGTATTCATTGCTCGAGAAGAGATCAGATAGTCTATATCTGTTCAACTAGCTTCACTGTGCTAACTAAAGAAATTTTCATATCGTATAATAACTTGCTTAGTTTCTGCAAGGCACCTTTTTCCTATTCCTACACAGAGGCGGTTTTCCGTGTCACATTTCCCATCATCTGCTACTTTCTTTTTATGTATAGTGTCCCTTCAGGGTGTTGGCGATCATGGCTCTCCACTTTCCCCTATACCCTGTAGCTCTCTGCCACCTCCCTCAGACCACATTCTGTCATCCACTTGCTTAAGCCCGCCAGATATGTCCAGCATTGCTTTCCCTTGTCCCCCTTACCCTCTATTCGACCTGTGAGTATCAGATTCTCCAGAACCTCTTTTCTCATTACGTGTCCCATAAATTTCAGCTGCCTCTTCCTGGTGTTAAGCATAAGCTTCCTCCTTGTTTGCAACCTCGCCAAAACCTCATCATTGCTCACACGTTCAGTACATGAAATCCTTGTCATCCTTCTGTAGAACCATATTTCCGTTGCCTCGGAGCTCTTCTTTGAGGAGACCGTCCAACATTCGCTGCCGTAAAGGACAGATGTCACGTATCAACTCAGTAATCTTTTCCTTTCTTACCAAAGAAATTTACTTGTCTCGTAATATTCTGCTTAGTTTTTGGAATGCGTCTTTGGCCATTCCAATACGTCTTCGGATCTCAGCGTCGCACTTACCGTCCTCTGTCAAAACACTTCCCAAATATCTAAGTTTCCGCACCTGCTTGATTTTAGTGTCCCCGACCTGTAGATCGCATTTCGGGCTCATGCTTTTACCGAGGACAAAGCATTCTGTCTTTTTATAGTTTACGCTTAGTCCCTTCTTCTCGCTCTCCTTCGCTACCTTCTGTAAGAGGTTTTTTAATCAGTAATCCGTGTTTGCTATCAGTACTGTGTCATCTGCGTATCTTATGTTGTTAAGATTGTGGCCGCCAGTGACGAATCCCGGTAAGGTTTCCAATTCTCCCAGAATTGTCTCGCTGTATAGGTTAAATAAATCCGGCGAGAAGACACATCCTTGCCTTACGCCCATTTCTATTTTTCTATATCCGCTGAACTCATTCTCTATGCACATATGCATACCGCTTGCTGCCAGTACAGGTTCTTGATTATTCTAATATCTTTCCCAAATATATCAAGGTTGCTGAACAGTTCCATCAGATCTGGCGTACTTTGTCGAACTCGTTTGCGTAGTCTATACACTACACTGTCCAAATTGTTGAATTTCATTACATGGTTAATTTTGACATCCTTAATAGATAACTTACACCTTATGATGTCTCTTTGGTAATCTTGTAGTCTGTCTTCTTAATGTCAATGATAATGGTAATGCTAAGATTAGCTGTTTCCTTATAAGGAAAGATTCTGTTTCATAAGTCGAACAGTTAGAATTACAACGGACTGATATTTATAAAATCTTTCTCTTAAAACAGTTTTCCAAGAAAATAACATTCTTTAGAGTACCGATTGAAAATAGTATGAAACTTAAGAATTTTGTTCATCTACTAGATGGCCGGATAAGGCTCATTATTGTGCAGTTGAAATTGCTAGATGCAACCGTAAGTTCTATGCTAACAGTTTCTTCTCTCGCACTTCTCCTTGTTGAACTCTCATCTTGCTTGCCAGACAATTTCGATATTCAGAAATGTAAATGCAATGTTAATTGTGATCTTCTGTTTTCATTCTTGTTCATTTCTTTTTCTAATATTCTTTCACACTAACATCTTTCGTTTTAGTGGCTTTATTGCCTTTCTTGGGGGTGAAATGATTAAAAAGTGTTATTATTTTCTGTCCGAGTTACTATCCTTTTCTATTGTTGTTTGAAGTCTTCATCCGATTTGAATTTTGTTCTTTGTTAGCTGATTATGTAGCGCCTCTGATTGTATAGCACCAATTTGTGTAGCACCAGTCTGAATGTGTAGCAACAGTCTAAATGTCATGTAGGAAAAAAATGAGTAACTACCGGCACCGAGGTTCGAGCGTGACATTCTAGTCTTATGAATATATGTTTTCTGCCAGGTGTATAAATAGCGGTGTCAGGCTACTGACTGCGGTGATTATTGAGTGACTAGTTAGTGAAACTATCCAGTCGAATTAGTGTGAATTATTGTGCGTCGATGATTTGGGTTTTGATTTAGAATTTCCCGGACTTTAAGCCGAGCCGCGCAATTAACAAGGTATTCACTTAATGGTTAATTATCTTTGGTTAGGGTTAAGGTTATTTTTAATCATTAATTTGAGAAAACGACTGGGTAGATAGTCCTTTCTTCATGACTTCCTTTACTACGTTATCTAAGAATTTTCTTACTGTTCATATAATCGATGCAGATGCAAAATTACATAAATGTTTTCATCGTGGTTTTGATACTGTGTGTAAACTCGAAATAACAAAAAACAAAATGTCTATCACTATTGTATCTGTTATTTTAACAATGAAACCTGTACTTTCAGACACTCATTGACAATATCTTACTCTTATCATTGTTATAAGGTGTGCTGATGTTATCTTTTGGTATCAATGTCGTTATTAAACGCGCTTTCATTAGTATTTTCATATTTCCGTCATGTTTGTTTTGAGTGAGTCTTAGGTCAAAATCAGTATAATTTTCGTTTAGTTATAAAAAGAAAAAAGTCCTTTAAGAAGATTCTTTTCTTTCTTTTTTTATTTCTTGTATATATATATATATATATATACAGGATGTCCATATACAGGGTGCACTTTAAAAATTTATAACTTTATTTGTATTTGCGATAGAAATAATCTGTAAAAAATGTTATAAAGTTTAATGTACCTAATTTTAAGTATAGCAAAAATAACTAATGTGATTTCAGGCATTACTGTAAATCAGTTGGCAAATGTTTTCCGTGAACTGCAAAATCGTGTTACACTTTGTATTGCTAATGATGGAGGACATGTGGAAATTTAAATAAAATTTCAATAAAACCTTAAAAAATATAGATTTACTTCTTTCTAATCCTTTTTACAAATTATTTCAAAATACAAATAAAGTTATAAATATTTTAAAGTCTACACGAACCTTATGGACATATATATATATATATATATATATATATATATATATATATATATATATATATATATATATATATATATATATATATATATATATATATATATATTTAAATTTAAACATTGATTTTAAAAATTTTGCGATTCTAACGCAATCGTCAGGCCTAACGATTGCGTCTGGCAAACTTGTCTTTTATTTTCTTTCTAACATTGACTTCAATATTCACTTTATATTTATATACGCTGTATCTCTGATATTGAGCACTTTAACACAATTTAAAAAAACTATATTTTAGATAGATAGATAGATAGATAGATAGATAGATAGATAGATAATATTAGTGGTCAATATATATATATATATATATATATATATATATATATATATATATATATATATATATTATATTGTAAGAGGAAAAATCCAGGTAGACCAAATAAGAATATAATATAAAAGGCTCAAAACCTAAACTTCCGTGGTTATAATTTATTTCATTGGAATCGTAATCACGATCCAATTCATCGGACCTAGAAATCAAAAATAAAAAACAGAACAACATTTCAGTGAGTGTGTATGTGTGGATTGAGAAACAAAGAGGAGAGGGATATAAATAAAAACTCTAGAGAGATGTGTAACGGAAGAAAGAAGAATAGGAAAGGCTTTATGGTGAGAGTGGGGAATAAAATCTTAAAAAGGAGAAGTTAAATAACGGTTTAAATGAGTGAAATATAGATAAATAAATCACTACCGATTGTTTTAAAAATCAGCAAGTCACTTGAATTCGCTGCCTTGATTTCAACCTTACGGTATCATCAGGCGTTCTTTATCAAATGACCTCTTAACGCTTTACTTAAAAAAAATAATGAACGCTCTATTATTAATTTAAAAAATAAATAAACAAACGGACGATGTAAACCACAACAATATTTACAACCTCTGCCAACAAGAAAATTTTCCGGATCCAAGGAAATTTTAAACCAGAAAGTCTTAATTCCTTGCTTACTTATTAGAAAATAATTCTTAAACACATATGAGCTTGGATAAAGAAAAAGAATTTATATTTCAAAAATAATTATATAGTGATCTTTGTGTTTTTTTTTAATAAATCGTTAAGGTGGACATTTTTTTAAATATCCCCCGGAGAGACTGTCAGGTCGAAACCAAGGTCGCGTATTTTAATTGACCTCTTGATTTTTAAAGTTAAAAGCTCAACATGTAATTCTTACTTTTATTTATATTTTTTCACACGTGTATTGAACACATTTTAGTACTACTTTTTCCTGGTCTGATTATATATATATATATATATATATATATATATATATTAATAATTACACGTATACCTATGTTTGCACTACGAGCCACATTTCCATGGTTTTCCCATTAATCAGTCACATAACATTTTGTACCTGATGAATGGGAAGGTCAATGAAACGTTGAGTCGTACTGCGAACGTAAATATATGCGTAATTACTAATATATATCTTATAGCTCTATTTAACTGTACGGAGCAGTGAAAAAGATGCAATATGGCTTGGACATTTTGTCTACA
>CAHIKZ030003765.1:2500-17500 GCA_903632075.3 Acanthosepion pharaonis | reverse complement strand
TAAATATCAGGCATACGCAGGAAATGTATTAATGATATGGTCTTGAGTGTAACTTATTTGCTTGCGTAGAGAATAAATAAAGTTTACTATACAAATATATATATATTTACACCATCTACAGGCACACACACACACACACATATATATATATATATATATATATATATATATATATATGAAATGGATTAAGTCATACAATTATTTAATATATTTTCTGTTTATACGTTATTTTATAGATACAATGTATTTAAAAAAAAAGCATTTACTTAACTACAATCATAACATTTAAAAGATATATATCTATATATAAATATCTATATATACCTATATATATATATATATATATATATATATATATATATATATATATATATATATATATATATATATATATATATATATATATATATATATTTTTAAAACAAAACATATATATATATGGTTAAAAAGACAAACATATATATATATATATATATATATATATATATATATATATATATATATAAGACATCTTAGCCAACGTTTCGTCCTCTGATGGACTTAACAAGGCAAAATTTTTGTCAATAGAGGATTAAGCGCGTCGACTAAGATAAGTCTTCATGTTGTCTTTATTCACAGTTTTCTTGCAGATTTATATTTTAGTTATAAATGAAATTTTACGCAAATTCACGGACACTTATACACACACACACACACACACATATATATATATATATATATATATATATATATATATATATATATACACGCTAATATTGTTCACATTATTTTATCATATATATATATATATATATACACACACTTATATATATACACATATGTACAACCATCCCAAAAATGTACACATTCTTTTAGTTTACATTTTTAAAGCGTGTATACATTTTGATGACACCCTGTATATATATATATATATATATATATATATATATATATATATATATATATATGACAGCTTCGTTAAATTTAATCACCCATCTCGACCAAAAACGCTAATATTGTTCACATTATTTTTATCATATATATATATATATATATATATATATATATATATATATATATATAAATTGCACACTATTTAGTGTGAACACACTCTCACTCTCCCTCTGTCTTTCTGTCTCTCTCTTTCTTTATATATATATATATATATATATATATATTGATATATATATATATATATATATATATATAGTATTATTTGTTTTCATACAAATCTACTTTTAGTTTTCTATCTAAATTTATTTCTTTTGTATTACATGATTTCTTAAATTTCTATAACTTTTCTCACTGTCTCTACCTCTCTCTTTCTCTCTCTCTCTTTTTTTTCTTTTTTTTTCTACTCTCTGCTCTCACTATTACTCACTTCTCAATCTCTCTACCCCCTTCCTCTCTCTTTCTCTCTCTCTCTCTCTTCTTTTGTTCCCCCTTTTCCTCTACTCTCTCCTCTCCCTATTAATCACTTCTCAATCTCTCTACCCCCTTCCTCTTTCTTTGTCTCTCTCTTTCTTTTCACTCTCTCTCTCTCTCTCTCTCTCTCTCTCTCTCTCTCTCTCCTCCTATTTTCGAATTCTTTCTTTTCTCCACACACCAAAGTACCCACTGACTCCATCATTAATTTGAGCAGGCCCATTCCCAGAGAAACATTTACAGATCAACCATCACCGCCACCTGTTTCCTCTCCACCCCGAAACCTCCGTCCCAGCATCGGACTCGGCTCCTTTGCATCACTTACTGCGCTCATCAGGAGAAACCTGGGGAGCGATGCGCTGGCGCAAAAACGCTGGGAAATGTAGAGAGAGAGAGAGAGAGAGGTGGGGGGGGGAACAGAAGAAAGATAGAAACAGGAAGGAGAAAGAGGAGTTTTTTACACACGCGCGCAGAGAGAGAGAGAGAGAGAGAGAGCGAGAGAGAGAAACACATTAACACGGACGCACAGAGAGACGCACGCACAGAAATGGAAACACGTAAGTTGTATACCTTGCTTGACTGTCGGCTGCTGCTATATAAAATTGTGTTAATATATTCACTATGTTATTCTATCGAAGCTGAGAGTACTTGGCTGCGACACTTGGAATCAATATTCTTGGGTCGTAACTAGTTTTTCTTTCTCTCTCACTCTTTCTCATTCTTTCCTTCTCACTCTCTCTCACATACTCTCTCTCTCTCTCACACACACACACACACACACACGTGTGCGCGCGCACACTCTCTTGTTTCTTTACTATGAAGACTGCTAGATGGTCTTTGGAATATAATGGTGCTACGTGCTTTTTTTTTTTTTGCATTCTGGTTCCCATTGCTATAAAACATCAGATTTTTCGAGCAAGCCAACAATTCTCTAGGTAATTCAACTCTGCTCACAATCTATGATGCCTGTATTGTATCTTTCCAGTTTAGGGGCGATCAGATTTAGCCAGGTTGGCTAATATCAGCGGCGTCGGATGATATTGCAACATGTCAACCCTTGTTGCGTTATTTTATGTGCAAATTTTGTACGGGTTTATCTAATGGGGATCGAACTCACTCCTCTGTTCTAATGGTCACACAGACAGGTCTCGCTAAACATAATTCCACGTCTATCATGAGATAGATAGATAGATAGATAGATAGATAGATAGATAGATAGATAGATATGAAAAAAACTTAGATAGATAGATAGATAGATACGAAAAAACTGAGATAGATAGATAGATAGATAGATAGATAGATAGATAGATAGATAGATACGAAAAAAACTGAGATAGATAGATAGATAGATAGATAGATAGATAGATAGATAGATAGATAGATTCCAAATAAAACATTTTATGTCTAATATGTGTTTCGTTAAAAAAATCTGTTAAAATATGTTTCCTTATATTTATGTTTGTATTTGCCTTTTGTATGTAAACATTTATATATATGGGTGTGTGGGTGTGTGTGTATATGCAGATAGATAAATTGTGCGTGTATATATTAACAAAAAATAACAACTTAGGGGCTGTGCTTTCATGCCTTCAGCGATAATCAGTGTTGATTTCTATTTCAATAACTTTTTTAATCTACAAATACTTTATCCACGCTAGCGAGCTCTCCATCCCCATAAATACAGCAAATTTTAACCAATATAATTATATGTGTATATCTACATATCTAGTTATCTATGTAGATAGATAGATAGATAGATAGATAGATAGATAGATATGAACAGACTGAGACAGATAGATAGATATGAACAGACTGAGATAGATAGATAGATAGATAGATAGATAGATAGATAGATAGATAGATAGATATAAAAAAACTGAGATAGACAGACAGATAGATAGATAGATAATGGGATATTTTCATGCTAGTCATTGAATATAGACAAATAAACCTCGATATAAAGTCTGGAGTCGTGCGAGGGCACTGGTTAAGTTTGAATGTTGAGAATATTCGTTCTTCTATCTCGGTGGGTGTTCCACCTATGATGTGGCCTTAAGCCAAAGTGCTTTCGTCCAACGAAATCTCTCCTGCCATGAGGCGTACGCGGCTTGAGTTAGAGATATTTAGGCTTGAGGAACATCCACGTATCAGTTCAATCGAATACAATCGATTCCAATCACAGTCTATCGAACACTGTTTTTAGATGTATGCGTTGTACAATAGTAGCAAGGGGATTTTAGAAGTCTCTGAGTGTAAATTCGTACACTTTCTAAAACAAATTTCCTTATAATCCTGTCCAAGAAAACACAGAAATATATATATATATATATATATATATATATATATATATATATATATATATATATATATATATATAATATATAAATGAAACAATACATAATAAGAATTAAGTAAACAGAACATAACGATTGAAAATGCATTTAAATTTTTGAAGATTAAATGGCTTCTGATAGAGCTGTTGTCGGAGGTGTAACGTAAGTCGTCGAGATAGGTATGTAGTAGTGCGACCAATGTAACTATGAGTTCGGTTTGATCAGGAACACAGTTACTTAAGGGCATTTGAACTTACTTGAATACGTTTCCTATTATTCTTATGATATTTTTTATCCATTTCCTTGCAAGCAAGGAAATAAAGCCACTGAGAAGCGAGGTGGTTGTAAAGAATATGCACGATTGAGAATACATTTAAATTTTTGAAGATCAAAGTTGACTGTAGCAAGAAACCGGCATGGAGTTTCACAATCGGGAAGTGAAGAGAAGAAACGTTTAGTATAGAACATGCGGTTTCATTTGGCTACATTTACGTATATAGATATTTATTAAAATCCAGTATATATATATATATATATATATATATATATATATATATATATATATATATATATATAAACTAAAAGCCAGGCAAACCTACGTACTACCCAGATTTCACCTTAAATGAATCTTTTAACCTGAAGATCCGTTTAGTGAAACCTAGTTAGGTTTGACTGGCTCCTTAGATTACTTTTAGGTTATAGCTCTACTTAGTGTATTGAGCACTTTATGTAGTTATCTTTTACCCTTTTTACTCGTTTTTTTTTTTGTTTTAGGTGGGTGGCTTGTAGCTTAAGCACTTGACGATTGTTTTCGCCTTTGGTTTAATGTTCTTGGTTCTTTTTTTTTTTTTGTTTCCCATTTTTCTTCGGGCATCACTATTTATATATATATATATATATATATATATATATATATATATATATATATATATTGCATATATTTGCGCAATATGCTTTCATTAAGTCATTTAAACAAGTGTTGTCTCATATTTTCGGACGACTTTCTTAATATCCTTGTCAAAGGAAGAAATAAAATTACGATGTTGATGTATATCCATTTTATTCCCGAGTACTTTCTACATTAGCACAATCTCATCCTCAGAGTTTGGTTTTTGCAAAGGCAAAATTTCTGTGTTCATCTGGAAATTAAATTTTTACTTGTGAAATGAAAACGGTCATCTTCTGAATCCTATTTTTTTTTAAGACAAAATCGCTGTCTTCATCTGAATTTTTTTTTTAATTCTGAAGTGGAAAACGCTAAACTTATGCACTGTGACAGAAAGAGCACCATGACGTAATTCACTCTGCCAGAAATCTGGAAACGACATGCTTTATTGCTTGGCATTAGCACCGAAAGCTCCAATACGAGCATTTCAGGGTGTTTGGAAAACAATCTGAGAAGAGTGTAAAGAATTCGGAAAGAGTTGGATGAATCTAATGGTGATTACGAAGCTACGACAGCTCGGAAAACCAACTCTGATCACTCCCGAATTTGTTGGTGAGGTTCACAGACTCACTACAGAGGTTTACATCAAGTGCTCTAGGTCAAGAGGGTGGCTGCTGGAAGACCCTACGTCTTGTAACAGGTCTGTAAACCATGCCACACCCGGTAATGGCTGTCAGACAATTTCTGAAACCACATCACCCCTTACATGTAGCCACCCGACTCCCCAGACTACAACCTCATTCATTATTATGTACTATGGGGCAAATGAGCGAGAGACCAAAAAAAAACTTCTTGTTAAACCAAAGATGAACGGAAGGCCTGGATTATGGCAACACTAATCAGTTTAAACAAGGAGAACGTCCAGAAGATTTGTAGAAGATTCTAAAGACGTCTTAAGGCCGCGGTTGTAGCCAATGGTGATTTTATTGAATAAATTTACTCTTTAGTATTTAAAGATATCTTTGTTTAATTTTGGTAAATATATCTGTTAAAATAAAATGTTACTGTTATTCTCATATTTGCTTCATTTATCACAACCTGTATATATATATATATATATATATATATATATATATATATATATATATTATAAATTAATTGATTTAAAATATGTTTTTTCGCTACACAGTTCTAACCATGTTTCAAAAAATGTTCTAACCATAGCGAAAAACCATATTTTAAATCAATTTATAATATTAATGCTCTGTAAATTTACATTGTGCACTATTTTGTAAAAATAAAATATCTATAAGAACAGCGGATTATATATCTTGCTGTTCTTTCTTTTATATATATATATATATATATATATATATATATATATATATATATATATATATATATTTGTTAAAATAAAACGCGTAATTTAGACGAAAATTTATCAAACGCACCCTGTAAATATGTTTTTTAACTTCAATCGAGGGGAGATCTATAAGTCTGGAACCGTCAGGCAAGCTGAATTTTTGTATGAAATTTAGTTGTGTTTGGACAAGGCTTGCCAATGTGTTTGTTTCGAAAAAACAAGAAATATTGATACATATAGATAGATAAATAGCGAGAGAGAGAGAGAGAGAGAGAGAGAGAGAGAGAGAGAGCAAGCTATTATTCCCTGAGGAAATATGTTTTCCAATATTTTGAAGTTCATGCCTTTGGGGAAACGGAATAGGAAATTCACTTCGGCAGTGGCTAACACACATGTCTGTAAACTGCATGCATATATATGGATATGCACATACACGCAGATACGCAACCACGCAAACATACAAACTCATGCAAATACACGCAGACATACATATCTATTACATTCTGTTTACATCTATCTATCTATCTATCTATCTATCTATCTATCTATCTATCTCACTCTGTTCATATCTATCTATCTATCTATCTATCTATCTATCTATCTATCTATCTATTTCAAGTGGCGTGTGTTAATTTTTAGCGAGGATAGTTGAACGTTGTATAGTGTACCCTACACCGAATTGAAAATTAAATAATCCAACAGTTGAAATAAAAAAAATCAACGAACGATCTATCTATCTATCTATCTATCTATCTATCTATCTATCTATCTAGCTCAACCAACCCATTAAGGGGCCTGGGATAGATAGATACCACGATAGATAGATAGATAGATAGATAGATAGATAGATAGATGCTTGGTTGGTTGAGCTTTTTTTTGCGACCTGTTAAAGCTATATATATATATATATATATATATATATATATATATATATATATATATATGTGTTTGTGTGTGTTAAAGATATATATATATATATATATATATATATATATATATATAAAACTTTAACAGGTCGCAAAAAAAAACAACCAACGAAGCATCTATCTATCTATCTATTCCAGGCCCCTTAACGTGGGTTGTTAGCGAGCATAGTCTGATTAAACATTACTACTAAACCGTGTACCCCCATACCAAATTCGAAGTTAAATTCTTCAACATGTGTTGTCAAGTAAAACTTCAACCATCTATCTATCTGTCTAGCTAGCTATCCCATCTAACTCGCTCTTAGGTATCAATAGATCTCTCATCTCGACCCGTTTTTCTACAAATTCATTTTACTCTGTATCAATCCATCGATCTGCTTTTGCTCTACGCGACACTTTCTGCCTTCTTTTCCTCCGACATTCTCTGTCGCCGACCTAACATCTAACGGTTGTGTAGGCGCATGCGCAAATGTCGCGTAACTGAATATTCGTAAATATCCAGGAACGTGTGTACCTCTTTCTTTTTATTCCTTTTTCTCTTTGTCTTTTTCTTTTTTTTTCTTTTTTTGTCTTTTATTTGGAATTCCACGTTTGTTTTAGAGAATATCTTCGGTTCTTTCTGGATTTTATTTTCTGTTGTTTTTTTTTTTATCTCAATTTCTCTTGTGTAAACACGATTTCAAATTGATGTTTCTATAAAACACACACAAGCTCTCTCTCACTCACACTCTCTCCCGTCTCTCTCTCTCTCTGATGTGATGCCCTTTACCTTTCTAAACTCCTTCCATGCTTTTTTTCTATTCCTTCACTATTTTACTTGTTTTTCTTTCTTTTCTTTCATTTGCATGCAACAGAATCCACTAGGCTCCGTTGTCAGCAGTATCTTCCATTCTTCACTCCCTCATAACAACCCCCGCCCCACACGCAGAAAATACGCAGAAAAGTACACCCCCACACACAAGCCCGCACACACAAGCCCGCACACACAGACGCACAAAAGAGAATGCCACACTTGGATATATACCAACGCACACATACAACACCCACTTTATGAAGGCAATCTCACACCCACGTCCTCACTCATACATGCGCATAGGGACAGGCGCGTGAGCAGAAAGGTCACTCCCGCACACATACTTGAATACACGCACGCACATATAGCGATCCACTCTTCCCAAACACGCGCGCACACACATGTTCTATCAAACGCACGCTCAAATACACCGAGACTCGCACACAGAGGTCGCCCGTACACTTATATACACAGATCATTTCCTCTCTATTTCAAACTCAGATAGACAAGCACTGTCAAACATATACACATAAATGTACACGCATACGACCACACACACACACACAAATACGCAACGTTTCCTCATAAGCGCACAGATTCACGACCCGACGCTATTATACACACACACACATATACGTCATATTACAATAAGCATGATTAATATTAAATTTTGCAGCATGAGTACTACTTATCCAATATCGTGTGTAACTTGAAATTGAAACACCCATATATATATATATATATATATATATATATATATATATATATATATATATATATATATATATCCCTATAGCTCTAGATACAAACGCAACACAATCCATACATTCAGTTAAAAGTGAAAATAAAATCATCCATGATAATGGCTAAAAAATTATGGCCGAAAGCGCTCGGAAATGCAGAACTTCTGCAGAGTTTTCTCAGACTTTGTGCCCAGAAACAAAATACTTGTATGGGCTCAAGTAAAATTAAATAAAAAGGTTAATCGCAATACTTTATCTGATGTCTTTAACGAAACATGCATAACAGAAGGATTGCTAAATACACAATATATATATATATATATATATATATATATAGTACACAATAAAATCTAAAATTAGCTGTTTGCTTTGTAATAATAAATACATTGAGCTCGGATCAATTTTAATATTTTATATTATTAAGATCCGCTTGGATTATATACCAACGGATTTATTACCATTGCTATGTACATATATATATATGTGTGTGTGTGTGTATACATATATATATATATGTGTGTGTGTGTGTGTGTGTGTGTGTGTGTGTGTGTGTGTGTGTGTGAGAGAGAGAGAGAGAGAGAGAGAGGTATATAATTTACAGCAATTGTTTAGTCTTTTATGTCTACCAATCAATAAAGTTAAGCTTCCTGGTGTGTTTATTTCCAGTTTCTCTCTATAGAATTCAGTTTTTTTTTAACTACAAAACATCTTGCCAATACGAAATCTTCTTTGAATTGAAAAGAATTGTTACAAACCTTTCCTCCTTATTCGCATTATTATTATTATTATTAAATACATTTTTTTTTCTTTTTTTTTTGGCACAAATTATATTTTAAACATTCACTGTTGAAATCAATTTTTCTTCTTTTTCTCTGCTTCTGTTTCTTGTGTAAAATTTTCTTCAAACGATTTTAATATCACTATAGATGTGCGGGTTGGCATGTCCCGTATGAGAATCATAAAATTGCTATTAGCCCATTCATTTTTATTTACACTCGTTTGAAGGTCCTTACTGTTTTAGTTTGTCCTACATACGTATAAACTTGGAATTTGAATATAAATTTCACTCAATTTTTTGTGCTAATTATCTCATCGGGTATTCGACAAAAGACTCACATTTCACTTAAAAACAATTCGATCTATCGATCTATTTCTTCCTCAACACGCAACAGTTTTGAACTCTGTTCAAATCTGCCGTTCTCATGAACCTTTAGATGGATAAACCTAAATGCATCTAGAGCCTTATCCCAGTAGCAGCCACGTAGGTTACTTGCAATTAATATCCTACCTAGAGGGCGAACAACTGGACGGTATCAACCCCAGATTCAATTGAATATTGCTCTATATCTCTCTCTTTCTTTCTTTCTCCCCTCCTCTCTCTCTCTCTCTCTCTCTCTATATATATATATATATATATATATATATATATAGTATGTAGTAATCATAGAATATGGTAATCCGTATGGAATTTCCAGAGGGGATATATTTCCAGGGAGAGCTCTATGTCAAAAGTCAGAGTTATTAGCAATAATAGCAATAATAAAAGTTATTAGCAATTAATGAATATCAAACGCGTAAAATCAAATAGATAATAATTTTTATTTTATGAAAGCCGGAAAAAAAAGCTCTCAATCTTTAAAACCTACAAACAAATTCTGAAATTATTTTCCTATGGGATTTTAAGTGTTTGATAGTCTTTAATTATTACACACACACACACACACACACACACACACACACATATATATATATATATATATATATATATATATATATATATATTCTTTTTTTTTTTTTTTAGGTCTCATCTTTGCCTCTTTTCTCCTCCTGCCACAAAACTGTCCCCTTCTCTCTCTCTCTCTCTCTCTCTCTCTCTCTCTATCTATCTATCTTTGTCTTTTTTTCCCTCTTTTTCCGTCCCCTCTGTGTCTCTTTTATTTTTTCTCTCTTTTACTCACTTTCCCCATTCTTTCTTTCTTTCTTTCTTTCTTTCTTTCTTTCTTTCTATGTCTTTCTTACTCTCTCTCTATTTCTCTGTATCTGAAAGTTACTTTTTGCTACCTATCTTCCTCTTTTTTCCCCTCTGTCACTCTCACTTTTTTGTCTATCACTGCATTTCTTCCTCTCCCCCCCTCTATATGTCTGTCTGTTTCTCTCTCTCTTAAATTTTTTTCTTTATCCTTTTTTCCTCTCTCTCTCTCTCTCTCTCTCTCTCTCTCTCTTTCTCTCTCTGCCCCGTCTTTGTCTTTCTTACTTTTTCACTCTTTTACTCACTTTCTTTCTTTCTTTCTTTCTTTCTTTCTTTCTTTCTTTCTTTCTTTTTCGCTTTGTTTCCTCTTCCGGTCTCCTCTGTCGTAATCTCTTTTTCTGTCGCTCAAATCTCTTTAATACAAGACTCTCTGTCTTTCACGCCTTCTATGTCTCGCGCTCTCTCTTTTTTTCTTTCTTTCTTTCTTTCTTTCTTTCTTTCTTTCTTTCTTTCTTTCTTTCTATTGTCTGTCTGTCTGTCTTCCTCTTTCCCTTTTCCGTCTGTCTCCCTCTCATTTATGTCTATCACTTTATTTCTCCCGCTTTCTCTCCAGCTGTCTCTTCCCTCTCTCTGTCCCCCTCTCTCTCTTCCTTTCAGTCTTTCTTTCTTTCTATTATCTGTCTTTCTCTCTCTCTCTCTCTCTCTCTCTGAAACTATCTTGCTATCTTCCTCTTTTCCCTCTCTCGCCTTTTTTGTCTATCACTGCATTTCTCCACCCTCTCCTCTCTCCCTCTCTATATCTCTACCCCCTCTCTCTCTCTCTCTATCTCCTTCTCTCTCTCCCTCTCACGCTGTATTCCATTTCCCCCGTCTTTCAAATGTGCAGTAATAGAGAACGTTTTCATTATTACTGATTTTATGCGTCCGAAAATGCATCACAACCAAAACACTGGGACAAAAACAACAAAGATAAGCAGAGAAAGAGAGAGAGAGAGGGTAGAGGTATAGAGAGGGAGAGAGTTGAGGATAGAGAAAGAAAGAAAGAAAGAAAGAAAGAAAGAAAGAAAGAAAGAAAGAAAGAAAGATAAAGATATTAGTCCCAATGATTCATTCTTTTCTTTTATGTACCGTGTCCCTACAGGACGTAGGCAAGGATGGCACTTCACTTCCCTCTATCCCTTGTAGCTCTCAATATGTCTGCTACCTCCCCAGAACACGTTCTGTCATCCATTTGCTTAAGCCCACTAGATATGTCATACGTTGGTTTCCCTTGTCGCTCCTTCCCTCTATTCGGCCTGTGAGTATCAGGGTCTTCATTGAAAAAACCATTTGAATTATTCAGCTAAAAAGAGAACAGGTTAACATCGTTTTGTGTCCGACCCACTGAAAAAAGAGCATTGAGGCCCTCAGTAATGGTACCAACATTCATACTCTGGCTTCCATCTTGAACGTCCATTGAAGAACCATCAAGAGACAGGTGAATAAATTTTAAAAAAGAGGGAACAGTAGAGATGAAAACTGGATCAGGAGGTCACAACAGGAAGAGGGATCATCATTTCAACTTCTAACTCAATTAGAAAAGATCCAACTCAATCAATTAAGACGTTTGGCACGTGAGGAGATTCAGCTATGTCAGTCTAAAGAGTAGTGAAAAAAGACTTGAAAATGTAACCGTGTATGGATCCTGATGTTACTCCAGGACAGAAGATTAGACATAGGGTGAAGATCATCCTGAAATAATACATATATATATATATATATATGTGTGTGTGTGTGTGTGTGTGTGTGTGTGTGTGTGTGTATCATGTCATTATATTTCATGCTGATACAATCGTCAGGCCTGACTATTGTATCTGTCATGAAACAGACTGATCCTCTTATATGTACATTGCTCTATCTCCGATATTGAGCTCTTTATTCCATAAATATCAACATCTTAAGACTATATTTTTTCATATATATATATATATATATATATAGTTGTATATTTAGGCAGCAATCCTTCCTTTATGCATGTTTCATTAAAAACGACAGACAAGGTACTACGGTTAAGCTTTTTATTTAATTTTTCTTGTGTTCTGACAAGAGCTTTCTTTTCTGGACAAAGGGTGTGTAAGAACTGTCCAAATGTTTTATATTTCCGAGCGCTTTCCGAGCCACAATGTGCTAACCGTATTCGGAAATTAAAAACATCCCCACCACACTCTAATATATACACAGGACACACACATTCAATTAAGCTGATAATCGAATCATCCTTGATAATGGCTAAAGATATAGCCGAAATAAATAATACGGAGGTAAATTTTAAATTGATAATTTAATTTAAATTGAAGTATATTACCCTTTAATAATCATTATTGATAGGTATCTAAAAACAGTCACGAATTTAATTTATGAACAAGAATCAAACGAATAGATGTCAACTTAAGCTATAAGATAAAAGTTTAGGAAAATAAAAAGGATTACTAGATATAAAATGGATTATTCTTTCAATGTACTTTCTATGATTTTTTTTTCCAATCGACTATTTCATAGAAAAGACCCAAAACTCCAACAAACATCAAATTAAATTCTTCGTAGATTTTTTTAGACATTTAGATTTATATCAAACTTTAACCCCCAAATATACCCTTTAAAGTAATGCGAAATAAAAGCGTCCAAGAAATTGAGTGAATCCTGCTCTCAGGGACATGATTTATTATTTTATTGTTAACTGTATCTTCCCCCTTTAAGTCAGTCTTCTCCCTCACCCCTTACACATCTATATCTAGAGATAACATACGTTAAGTTAAGCGGCGTCTCGCCTACACAGAGTGGGGTTAAGGATAAGGAATTGAAAATGGTACATCTAACTCACTCATATCTTCTCTCCCACCTCACTTCCTCACTTCGTTAATTTCACATATGCTTGGTGCGGTCCGTAAAAATGTGTAAGTTTCTTTTCATTTTTCATTTCAACTTTTGGAAATAAAGTCTGATGATCCAGAGCCCTTTGAAAGGGTTGTGGTGAAATAACTTATTACATGGAACCTTAAAGTGATCTGTTTTATTCAAATATATCACCAGGTCTCTATCCACATCATCCTTCTATTTTAATATCCGTCAACTGCCAGGAATTTCTTAAGGAAAGGAATGCGGATAAAAAAATTAAGGTTTGAATTCAGATTTTTTCTCATTCGAATCCAGTTGTCCAAGGGTATAGAAACTAAACTCTTTAGCTTTTATCTCTAGTTGGAGGTAGATAGGGGTTTTCTTTGTCTCTTTCCTAAATTCTTTTGCGCAAAATGAATGTAACTGCTTCAGCTGGAACTTGAAATAAACCTGCCGATTCTATTTTTCCGTCGATAACCGTTTTGCCATTTGAGCATATCGAATGAAGGCTAATGTAATACTGCCCAGAAATACCACACCCACATAATGGCAGTGGTGTCCTCATGTAGCTTATCATTATGTGGAAGATATTTCTGGGAGGTATATATGTATATGTGTACAGTAGTGTAACTGTTAACTTAGCGGCCTGTGGAATCCGTGAGCTGCGAAGAAATTTCGGCTGAGATTTTTGCCTTTGACACTTTAGGGTATAGCATGAATATAACGCTTGTCACCTTGCCTCAGCTATGGATTAAATAGTAATGTAGCGTAGGCTCTTAAACCTTAGTTGGCAGCCTCTATAGTATAAGGACAACTCACAATTCAAATCTTTCAAGAAGGTAACAGGAAAGCATTTAATTGCCACTGCCAGAATGTCTTGGTAACTCACAAATAATTTTAAACCTGTGGAGGCCATGATCGTTTACATCCGGAAGTGGTATTATATTAAAATTATGTATGATTCGTTCTTGTGATTTGATGTTTGATGGCCAGATAAAAGTCTTTTCATTCGACCTACGTCTTTTTCATACATTTACCGGGTTAAATCGGCTTTATATTTCTACAGTAGAGACACATCCATTCCTTCTATAATTTCTGTACCTACGGCAAATAGGAACATACATTTTGAGACGATCTAAATCAACTACACACTTTTGTTTGTTAATCGGAATACCTACAAGTATGTTTTGCGACATTTCTTTCACTCATTACGTGTGTCTGTCAATAGAGAGAACATATTTAACTTCACATCCCGAACATACACACAGACAAAAATAAGCAAAATAAAAAGGGCGTATAATTTTTCTCCCAATGCGCACGCGTTATGATGCGTGTGAGCAAGAGGTTTTGGACGCATGCGCCGGCCGATTCTTGAAAACAAAAAACATGCGGATCTCATTGATTGGAGAATAAAGATAATTACTTGCAGCTTATTTTTTTTTTATTCTATTCAGTTGATTGCCACATATTGCTCATCAGTTTATTTCATCTATTTACTTTTTTTTAATTTTTATTTGACTGTATTTAAATCTATCGATCTCAGTCTGTTCATCTCTAACTATTAATCTGTCTATCTCAGTTACTTCATATCTATCTACCTATATATCTAATGATAGATAGATAGATATCCATATCTCTATCTCTCGATATATACATCTATCTATCTATCTATCTATAAGATATATATTATAAATAGATATCCATATACC
>CAHIKZ030003764.1:0-58794 GCA_903632075.3 Acanthosepion pharaonis | reverse complement strand
TAGTTTGTTTTGGGTTGTTTTTTCTTATAAAAAAAGTTTAATATTTAAAAAAATATCGGTTATAGGAATAAAATATAATACATAAACGGTTTATTGTATTTATATAATATCTTAAAATGTAAACATATTAAAAACTTTATATATATATATATAATATAACAAAATATATATATTTATTATAATATATTTTATAAAATATATATAAATTATATAAAATATATAAAATAAAAAATATATTTTTATATATAATATATATATATAAAATATATATATTTTTTATATATATATATATATATATATATATATATATATATATTTTTTTATATATACATATTTAATTATATTATATATATATATATATTATTTTTTATAATATAAAATATAATATGTGTATATATATATATAAAAAAGGTTGTGTGTTTGTGTCTTAATTTATATGTTGGATCAAATTTTCCCCTAAATTTTTTCCCTTGATTTCAACAATTTTCCCACGGACTACAAAAAATTACCTTTTAAGGGGTTTCCCTTTGGTTGCGAAAATGGGAAAAAACACGATTATTTTTTAAAAAAATCAATTTAAAAACCCAAATTAAAGAAGACATCAAAGAATAAAAGGAGAACTCACCCTTAAAAATTTTAAAACAAAAAAAGCATAGCTTTGTTTAAAAAGGGCCGAATTTGGGCCCAAAAAAAATTTTTTCTAATGTTCATATTTTTAAAAAAGTGGAAAAAACCCAAGTTTTTTTTTCGGTTTTTTTTACATTTTTTTTGTTCCTGCAAATCTAAAAATTTTTTGTTAAATTTTTTTTTGTTGGGCAAAAAAACATAATCATTTCAATCATTTTTTTTGATTTTTAAAAAAAATTAAAAACTTACTTTTATATTCTTTTAAAAAACAATTATGAATTTTTCAAAAATGATTCAATAAAAACAGATATTATACTTTTAATTTTTAAAATTTTAAAAAAACCCAACCTTTTGCTTCATTTCAAAAAATTAATTTTAAAAAAATTAAAAACGTCATAACCTTTGCTTCCCGCGAAATTTAAAACACACCAAAAAGTTTAGATAACTTTCTGAGGAGGATAATTCTTTCTCGGATGGAAGGGATATTATTTAAACAAAATTTTTTTACCCTTACTTTTTTAAGGGAAAAAACTTTCAGTAGCTCTAAGTTTTATTTTTATTTTTTATTTTTTTTTTTGTGTAGCTTTCATTTTCGTTCTTGATGCTTTATAGAAAATATAAAGGGTAAAAATAAAGTTCAGCCAATAATGATTAAATTTCATAAAGAAAAATTATCTAATTAATTTTAAATTGCTTCTTATGAAATTATCAGAGATGTACATGACTATTTTTATTAACTTTTTTAAATCATTTCACCACAAGCAAGGCAGTAAAGCCACTAAGATGCAACGGAGTTACTGAGGTGAGAGAATATGAAACAATGAAACATAATTAAGGAAAGAGAACAATAAAAGAACACAAATTAAGAAGACAGACATTAATCATTGACATTGCAATTAAAATTTAAGATGCAAGTTGACTGGAAAGTAAAAAGTCGGAAGAGAGCTCCACCAGCGAGAAGTGATAGAAGTAACTGTTAGTATAGAACTTACGGTTACATCTAGCCATTTCAACTGTAAAATGATGAGACCTTTCCAATAATCTAGTACTGCCATAAGATTCATAAAGTCTAAATACAAATAGAAAAGTTCATCAGAACAGACTATGAAAATATTTGTAGAAAAAGTACAGGAAAGATACGTTACGGAGATGGGAAAGGACTGAAACCGAGATGCCAGGTCAGGACTAATAACATTGAAGATTCTTCTTTATATTTATCAGGAATACCAATACATAGCAGAAGCACCAGACCAGATATGGCAGCAATATTCAAAGCATGGCCGAATGGTGGAATTATAAATGTGTAAGATAGATTCTGACGAGAAAAATTGTCTAGCATGACACAGTAAACCAACTTTCCTAGCAGATGGTGAAAATTTTGAAACGGGTTACCTGAAATCTAAAATCCCCCTGTCCTAAGATTACCATTAGCCAGTAAAGTAGATATAGCAAAGGAAAAAATTTAAAAAAACTTTATGCAGTAATGTGTCAATTTCATTATTATTATTATTATTATTGATGTTATTGTTATTTGTTGTTGTTGTTGAATATATGATAAAACCCTTCAGGAAGAGAAAGACCCTCTCTGGCACGAAGAACACAACATTCAATTTAGGCGATTCCTCGAAATAGAGGGTGGCCCTATTTTTTTTTGTGTATATACACTATCTCAGGTTTTATTATATTAAGTCAATATTTTCGAAATAAAACTGGTATTAACCAATCGAAGCTGATAACGTTTTTTAGAATATACGAATATTTGTGTGATAAATATGACTTATGAATATATAATACCCTGTTTTTTATATATTCACATGATGCCCACCTCGAGTAAGTCCTGTGTTAAGGTGATATTGGGCCTCAAACTCACCCGACTAAATTGAACTCCTATATACAATCCATCGCTAAAGAGGCAGGGCACGATCGGCACCCTGGTACCAGCTCCAGTAATTCTGACTCTTCATGATATTCTCTAGCTTTATAAGAGCCAGATCAAAACCGAAAATGGAGTACTCTTTGCCATATTTAAGGCGAGAACTTCCCAATTCTTACTTTCCGATAAAACGCCTGCTTTGATATGGGTGACGAAATATTTTCACTCTGGGCAGGATGATGGCGAGTCTTTCACTGCTCTATCGTTACTTTTCATGGAAGAAGTACTCGGACGAGCTTACATTTCCTTGTTCCGCCAGGTCTGTTGTCAGCTAGCACCCGCCATGCCACTTAAGCATAGTAGCAAACCACCAACATTCACTCAGGAATTCCGTCCAGCATTTCCATTCAAATAGCTTCTTCCTCCTGAACAAACCCCAAAGGAATGTTCAAGTCTAGGGTTAATCGTTGTTTTCCTCTTGTCATATAAACTACCCTTTAACGTAACCTCTACCTCGAGTGGCCCCGAGCCTTGTACACAGTGCAAACCTTACCGTAAAAGAAAAAAAATATTATTTGATGCTTATCTTACAACTCGTGTTTGATATTTATTCTTTAATTTCACATATATAAGTCATGAAAGCAAACAAATTATAACCTTTTAAGCAAACATCACAAAGAGAAGCGTAATTATTCAGTATATGAAAAACTGATTTCACAACAGCATTTTAATGATGAATGTAGAGCTACATTGGATAGAGCTGAGGGCAGGGTTAGAGGTTAAAAACCCCATTGAAATAATAAATCAATATAGAGGACAAATAATTGAGAGATGGGGAGTAATGTTTTAGGCTATTATTGAAAGAATTACAATTATAGTTCACTTAGAATTCGATGATGGTGTCAAGATAAAGGCAAGTGATTTTTTAAAGTTATTTGACAAGCTGTTTTAATATGGTACGGGTTACAAGTTAAAAGCTTTAAACTAAAGAGGATGTTCATGCAAAACAAGCCTCCATTGCTTCCTAAAAAAGTCACTTTCTAGGTACTTAATTCTGCACGGCGGAAGTACCTTTTACGACCACTACGAAATGTTTACACACAAACTGAGGCGTAACAGTGGTTTCACTTTCTAGGAACTCAGTCAGTTATATTGCCATGCGTGATGCACGTTAGGGCGATCATGTATCTTTCGATACATGACTAACGAGCAGATTTTTCCCGCAGTAGGTTGTCATTTCTTTCTGCGGTACACCAGCTGCCATCCAAAAACTATAGAACCCCGTCTGTCCTGTACATTTACCCACAGCTGGAGGGAGGAGAAGAGGATTTATACCGTTCCCAAAAGTATTAGCAAGTAAATGAATGTAATGGATTCAACTGAATTTGAACTCACTCTCCAATTCCTCAATCCGGAGCCACTATCCGTTACTCCACCGTGCCTCCTCCTCTCAAGGGTGTCATATAGATAACGAAATTTTCAGTAATTCCATCGAGTCCCCACTCCTATATTAGTAGTCCGTTATATAGACGTAATCTTTATATATAGCAAAAAGCCTGGACGAAATTAAAAAAAACTTAAACAATTCCATCCTACACTTTAGTTACAAATTCAATAATAATAATAGGATCACTTTTTACGATATCTTAGTCAATGGCAACAGCAATAACTTCACTACTTCTCTTTATAAAAAACACACAAGAAACTCTTGTTAAGTCAACTACAAGAGTGCATAGCCTCAAAATTAGGAAATATTTCTTACGAGGTCAAAATAATCTCTTCGGACATATTATTCTATAAGGAAACTGGACAAATATTAAACAAAATCTAATTAGCAATAACTTCCTTAACCAATTCTCGTCGACGAACAAATAAAATTAGCCATCACAAAATTTACAAACAACATAACGCAAGACACCACAACTGATGAAAAAAAAAATAAAACACGCCATTAACTGAGTCTATCTTAATCAGACGCACTCTAGTTATAAACAGTATGAAAAGGTACTACAAATATAATTCATCTATACATATCACACATTGATCACAACAAACACCTAAGATTCACCATCTATTATGAAATAAGAAAGTTTAAAATATTTAATCTAATTAGTACCAACAACACGAGGATATCCCCACCCTATGTATAAGATAATTTTCTTTATGAGCTCTCATGGCCTCTGGTAGTTAATAATCACACATATAGGGTTGACCTGTCACCTGTCGAAACTCAGTGCAATCCGTGCACATATCGACCACTATCAGCATAAAGAGAAATATTGTGGATAATACCAAAAAATACTCGTCAACATCCAATACAAGGAAAGACACAAACCCTAGAGTTATTATACAAAAATAAACAGACCACAGTAAATATAAGGAGATGGCATCTGGAGTGCACGAGATATATTTAATGTGCACATATAAAATACACATACACACAATATTTACACACATACATATATATATATATATATATATGATTGAATAAATTACAGACATAATGTGTGTGTGTGTGTGTGTGTGTGTGTGTGTGAAAATAAATATATATATATAATTATTTATATATGCGTGAGTATATTAGAAAGCGCTCAATATCAGAATGAATATATATTTAGGTTGGATAGATGTGAGTTGTGACCCTGGGTTTCACCTTTGAAATCGTGAATAATAAATTATCAAAATTTAAAGAAGTAATCATTTTCTAACAATCTATACAAATTTTAAAGTAAGCATGCATATTTTTCAAGTTAGCTGTGGATAAAATTATTTATATATTGAAGTATGGCATTTAAATTTTTTTCTTTCTTCGTATTCAGCTAATTTCCCAGTTGGTTGCCTAACTTTGACAGATTATTGGATGTTTAACAACTTATTCATAAGCATACATATTTATAAATGTTTATGAGTATTCTATATTCTTTTAATCATTACAACAGTGAAAAATGCTTTGTCTTAAAAGCAATTGAAGATTCTATTTTTCATCTAATTACACAAAGGAGTATTGTACTAAACAGAAAAGATTATACATAATTTATTTAATTTATTAGGAAATTAACTGATATTTTGCCTACTTTACACACACTTGCTATAAAATATGTTCTTAATTAAAAGATTAATTAAATTAAGCAGGAAAGGTTTTCACAAATGTGAAGAATTAAAAGAAATTAGTGCAGTTAGAAACAGTCTACTCAACAAATGTTATAAGATGAAAAAATACTAGCAACATATAGATAATCCTTTTACTTAAGATTTCCTCACAAATCCATTTAACTGAAATGTATCAAGTAAAATTATAAGAGAAATCTTTTTTAAATAAGCTTTATTTAAACTTTATAACTTTGATGTGAGAATTATCTTTAAGATTTCCTTCTTTAATATATAATTAATTATAATTGTTCAAACTTTCTATATGAAACTTCAGTCTATGGTTGCCAACATTCATAAACACACTTTTAATTAATCAAACAAGCGAGGATTAACAGCAATATTAATATATCAAAATTAAATTAAAACTTCAGTTCCCTAAATAATTTTCTAAGTACACTGATTAATTTTTGCCCTTTGAACTCTGTTTTTAATTTATGTGCATGTGAAGAAATTTATTTCAATATATGTTTCTTTATTTCAACCAATTGCATGCATATAAAATCCTCTAAGTAGATAATATCTGTAATAAGTTTTGATCTAACAGATAAATTATTGTTAATTTAGAAAGAAATTTGATTGGACAGATTTACTCTGAAATAGAATTTCAACCTTAGAATGAAATAAATTTAACACTATGAGAGCCCATGATATGTATACATCAGAAGTTATCTACTTTCCTGGGCAAATGACATGTATACATATGAAACTTTGCAAGTTACTTCCAAGTCTTTGGAAGTTTTTCAGGTTAAAAATATCCATGCATAAAAAATGTATTTTTTTACTATCAGCAAATAAAAAGTTTATTTTAGTACAGAAAACAAAAGTATAGCAAGCAAAAGTAATTGTCGAGAAACAAAATGGAAACACTTATATCCAGACAAAGAAAATATTGAATAAAGCAATTTGTTTGTCTGGATTCAGGCAAAAATGACAAGAATGAAGTAGATTCAAATTCTAGTAAGAAATTAAAAAATTGATAACTCAGATAAGAATAATGTCAGATGAAAAAAAAACAGAGTTAAATTTTTTTTTAAATATTTTTTTATTTTTTTATTTTAATCAATCTGACCCCAAGCAAGGCAGTACAACCACTAAGACACATGGGGTTACTGGGTGTGGAAGAATTAGAACAAAAACCTTACTAACAAGCAGGAATAGAAAAAGAGTAATCAGGAGGACAGCAGATAGCAATTGACATTGCATTTATATTTTGGGAGATTAAAGTTGGCTGGAAATCATGGAGCTGGAAGAAAATTTCATAATCAAGAAGTATGAGAAAAGAGACTGTTAGCATAGAATTTATGGTTACATCCAGCCAGCCCAACTGAAAATTGATGAGAACTCAACACCAGTCTAGTACTGCACTTAAATTTGAAAAGTCTAGGTAACATAGCAAAGAGCTTATCTAAACAATTACCATGAAAGTATTTATAGAAAAAACGTGGAGAGGTAACCTTACAGTGGTGAGAAATGATAATCATTTTAAAACAGGGTGCTGAAAGAAAGAAAAAATAAAAAAAAAATAAAAACAATGTTCCGGTTGGGATTTGATGTTGATTTTTTTTTAATGTAGAGATAATTTAATTATTTTTTACTATTGACATTGTGTTGATTTATTTAAGGTTTCCTTACTAATACATTGAATAACTTGAAAATTTGTAAATGTATAAAATAATGAACAAATTAAAAAATCATAAATTTTGATTCTACAGGAGGATGCTAAGAACATGGACTAAACATGTGAATAACAAAATAGTTTTAAGGAAAAATGGAAACATACTTAGAATCAGAAAGAGAGAATTGAAATTTTGGTATTAGGAATTAAACTTTAAAAATATAACAGAAACAAGTCTCTTATGTAGACATATTTTCTCTAATGTCTTTTGAATTGGTTCAATTTTAAGCAAATATTTAAAAAGAAACTTTCTATATTCCAATTAAATTTAAAATTGATGAAAAATATTTTCAGAATTATATTTTTTTATTGAAATATTGAATGTTGTGAATGAAAGAAAATGTTTTTGGCAGGTGATAAATATTTATATATTCAAATTGTTACTTCCAAACAATTATAAAATAAATAAGAATAAAACTTGTACAACTCCAAATATAATGTGAATTTCATGCTGAAGTAGAGATAGGTCGCAAATGGATAAGAAATGACTAATTAACAATTTTAACTCTTAAATATTCTTCCAAGTTTAAAAAAAATCACTAATCTCTTATCTATCAACATGAAATTAATGTTACAAGTATGTAAAAATATTTCATTTTGATATTCAAATCTTCCAAATCTGTGAACAAATAAGATTTTTCCACCTCTAAGAAGAAAGAGCGAAATTAATGCATAAGTGTTTTAGTTGTTCATTTGAAAATTCTGTCAACCAAATTTAAACTAAAATATACAAAAATCTACACAACTTATTCTTGTTTTGTAACAATATCAACTTTGTGAATAGAAGTTATGAATAAACCACTTTTTATTTCATGTTTAAATTGGAATGTCATGATATTTTTATGCATTTGCTACAGTTGAATATTTGCTTAGATCCTTAGATTTCTACAAGTAATCCACCAAAATTACATCAAATCAAAAATTATAGATCAGTCCTAGAAATTAAAAAACAAAAGAAAAATAAATTGAGTTTAACTTAAGCCAAAAAGGTCATTTTTTTTTCACCTGCATTGAGACTGAGGATTCAATTTTAAGCTTCAAAAGTGACTAAACTTTTTTTTTTCTAAAGGATTGATAGAACCAATCTCAGGTCTGAGGTTAAAACCTCTCACCTTATAGTCTGAACACCAAATAAATACATGCATAAGCTACTCGACATACAAACATTTGTACCTTCTCTCTGACAGTCATTTTCTGTGTTCAAAGTGTATTTTATATTTAAATTTTTAAAGCTTCAAAAAAGTTAATTTTTAACATCTTTGCACACAAAGAAAGGATTCTTTTCATAATAGAAGGGAATCAGAAGGGCTGAGGATCAAACAGATATCACAAATCTGATCTTAGATAGAAAATCATAGCAGTCACACATACATACATACAAGCAGAATAATAGATGAGAAAAAAATCCAATCAAAATATTTCATTGCTTAATGTTACTGAATTTTAATCATTTTTTCATATTTATCAAAATGAGTTCTTGTTCAATGTGTTTTCAAACTTTTAGTGCATTCAGTAGTGTAATAATCTTTTTTAATCCACATTAACAGGCTACATTCAAGAAGTGACCATTTTAGCATGAATAAATACGAGTGTTGCAAAATACTTTTAAAAAGATATAATGTTATTAAAAAGAAAAGTCTGATATTAGGAAAATAATCCCAAACCAGAGCATTTGTTAATGTATGCAGTTACCAAAGTCTTTGGTCTATTTTTACTTTGCCAGAATAAATTTTATCTAAAGGAAATATTTTTTTTATTGAATACAACCAAAAGTTTTATTTCCTTAATGGTAACCAAACTGATGATATAAAAGAACTTATCAAATACTTGACTAAAATATAATATATATAGAGCATTGTTATCAAAACATTTCAATTGTATGTGATGATGATGATGATTGTCAACTCCTTTGCAGAAAGACCATCTCTTCAATGGATAGCTTTTTTGTTTTTTTTTTTCCATTCAGAATTTTATTATTTCCATCATTTTTATTTGAATTAACGCTCTGTTATGGGCACATGATTCTTAAGACTAGCTTCACTTTTACAACCTCTCTCTTACACACGTGGCAAACAAAGTTTATCTGTATGTTGGAAACTTGCCTGTTCTTGTGTACAATCATGTGATGTTGAGTCCTGCAACAAACTTACAAACCTTGTCACAAAACTTCCACACAACTAACCTGCAGGTCTTTCTGGTAGGATTGCATTCACAGGTGTTTGCACCTGACCTTTCTGGTGTGATCTCATATGACTGGCTAAACCAGCTGCCAAGAGGGTGACTTTTCCACAAATACTGCAAGTCTGTTGCTGTTCTAATAATTCTGGGACAACTTCTATTTCTCCCTTCCTAATGGTGCACTTTTTGTTGGATGCATAGTTATCTTCTGCTCATTTGTATATAGAGTTATTATTACTAATACTTTAATTGCCATTAAGATATTAATTGCAACAATTGTAAATTAATCTTTAGACCAATTTATGGTATATTAGTATGTCTTTAAACATTTTAGAAATTACACACAGAAGCATTTTCATTTTTCAAAAGAAATACTAATATCCTTAGAATCAAAGAGAATAAATTCTAAAGCAGCATTATTTGTTATGGGGTAAAATGTTATGGAGTGATTTCACAGTGGAGGCTTGTATTTGTACTAAGTCAGTCCTAAAATAGGTTCGACATACAAAACGTTAGGAACTTGATATAATAGGTATAATGCAGAGTAATCTAGTTGTGGTTGCTGATAGTTTAGTATTCGATTAACTGCCATCCGACATCGACTGACTAACCACCCACCTAGTGACTCCTCGTTACTCTTACTACTCCTACTTATTATAGGTGGGAGAGTCTATTAACTATAGAATAGGTGTGTTCCAACCATTGACAAATTACCCAAAGGTACCAAGACTGGATGGCATTCCACCAGTACCCATCAAGTGCAGAAAAGGTATTCTGCTTGAACACATGGTGAGTCTACTCTGTTAGTACTGGGAGGAGGGTACAGTGCTATAGGATATGAGAGATTGTAACATTGTCACCCTTTATAAGAATAAGTGGGACTGAAGTGATTGCAACTGTTACAAAGGAATCTCCCTGCTGAACATTGTTCTTGCCCATGTAGTCCCGGGTAGTTTACAGAAACTCGCTGAATGGGTATATCTCAAATTACAGTGTAGTTTCAGGTTGGATCATTCGATGATTGACATATTCTCCCATCGACAATTACAGGAGAAATGCAGAGAACAATGACAACTACTGTACATTGTTGTCATCGACCTCACAAAAGTACTCGATCTTGTGAGCAGGGATGGCTTGTTCAAAATACTTGAGAGGATTGGTTGTCCTTTGAAACTTCTCAAGATTATTCAGTCATTTCATGCAGATATGAAAGGTATTGTACAATTTGGTGGTCTTAGTAAATAGTATATAATGTGTACTTCATTTATCAAAAACCTGGCATTATTAGTGAGAAGTAAGAATATTTTTATTCTTTTTAAGAAATCAGTTGCTTTTAGAATAGATATAACAGAACTTTAATCAAAATTATTTGTATCCTCTCAGTATCATCCCCACCAAAAACCCATCTTCTATTAACCCTGAAACAATGTTAATTTTGAGCACTGATTCTAGCTTTCTTTGGGTGTGTATCACTGTATTTGGTACTTGGAATTTTGAACCACCACCTGAATTGGGACACTCATGCAATCTTGCCACCTGAGTACAGATATAACACACAGTGTTATATATTAATCAGTATTAAAGTTACAGTGTGGCACCCTTTTACTTTTTTATCATTTCACCCCAAGCAAAGCAACAAAGCCACTAGAATTCAAGGGGTTGCTGAGTGTTAGAGAATATGAGAAAAACTCCTTTTTAAGGAGAGAGGACAATAAAAGAACAATTAAGAAGACTGAAGATAACGATTGACATTGCATTTAAATTTTTGAAGATCAAAGTTGACTGAGAACCAAGAAGCAGGAAGAGAGTTCCACAAGCGAGAAGTGAGAAACCGTTAACATAGTTTATGGTTAAATCTAGCCATTTCAATTGTAAAATGATGAAACTTTGCCACCAAGTACTGCACTTGAATTCTTAAAGTTTAGGTACCATAGCAGAAAGTTCATGAGAACAATTACCATGAAAGTATTTGTAGAAAAGGCACAGGGAATCTACATTAGTGGTGGGAAAGGCACAGAACTTGAGATGCCAGGCCAGGACCGATGTTGCTGATTCTTCTTTGGATTTTATCAAGAATCTCTAAATATATGTCGGAAGCACCAGATCAGATGTGACAGCAGTATTCAAAGCAAGGATGAATGGCAGATTCTAGCGAGATTGGGAATGCTGAAAAGTCACATACTCTGGTCTAATGTATGGTTCAGTGGATGATTTAGTCAAATCATGATAGTTATGTCTCTTTTGAAATGTAGCATGCCAGTAGTTGTGCAACAATTTGAAAGTCAACTAAACAGGTGTATATTTGCCATTCTTATTTGATGTAACACTTTTTACAATAAACAAAAATTACCTGTAAGATGTTTTAATTTGTATAAAATGTCTAATATTTTTTTTGCATGTTAGCAGCTTCAAAAACAAATACTGTATGCAATTATAAAATCTTGCAAATTTTTTGACAAAAACCGTTTGTAAAAAAAAAAAAATTACTGCAATAGGGTTTAAAAAGAAAAGATAAATAATGCATCCTCTTTAATATCAATTTGAAAATTTATATTGAATTTTGAAAAATAGAGAACACAAATTTTTAATATAATTTATGGCATCTTTTAACATCAGGTCAGGCTTTATTTTTTATCTAAAATTCATATCCCTACCTAGTTATACATGATTAATTTTATTTATTCTTCCAGTATTTATATGAAACTGGCCTCCATCAAAATGCTGTTATTGCTGTTACTCAAGTAAGTATTTTCAGTTTTCCTACTGTTTTCTCTTTGTGGGTGTGGTTTTCCTTCTAGGCTGTTTGATTGTAACTAATTTTACAAGCCTACATATTGGCTATAGAACTCGTAATGTTAGAATTACTTCATTTTTCTATAGATTTGCTACTAGGATTTCTTTAAACAATTGCATTTATAAGATAAATCTGACAGATGCTTATTTATAGACTGAAAGGACAAATCTTCAGTTAAATTGACTTGTATGAAGTTATAAATATGTTAAATAATATATAAATATTTGATCATTATTAAAATATAAATATCTTAACTAATTAAGCATGGGAATATCAGTATTTAATATTAAATCAGAAAAATGCCTATTTTTTCTTTTTCTTTTGTTTTTTTTCTCAGCCTCGTCGGGTGGCAGCCATTTCTATTGCTCAGCGTGTTTCTGAGGAAAGACTCTGCAATCTTGGGGAATTGGTGAGTCTTTTATATGTAAAATAGCAATTGTCGAATAAGAAGAGCAGAAAAAAGGTTAACTTTTGGATAGAACTCTTAAATATAAGCTATTTTTATGGTTAGAAATTTGACAACTTGAAAAAATAATTTTTCAGAATTGAAATTTTCTTAATACCATAATCTCAGGATTAATGCCCAATTCTGAATGTGTTTAACAAGTTTATCAATAATACAAAATTGAACATTGAAATATAAACAAATAAACTAATCATAAGGTTAAAAGCCTTGATCAGAGAATATATCAAAATCCAATTTATCAATTAGGCTTCAGTGATGGATGAAGAGCATTAAATTTTAAAATCTTTGTGAATAAGTTGTTTATTAAATTTATTTAAATTTCATTATTTATATAAGATATATAATTTCTGAATAATGAAATTTCAAATTTGTACTAATATTTTATTTATTTATTATTTTTCAAACCATATGACTATAATAATTAGGCTTACCATTTATCCCAGATATATAATATCTATATAATAGCTTAATAGGTATAAGCTATCAGTATTTATTTTGTGTCAGCACTGAAATTTGGGTCATGAAAACACTTTATACAAGAAACTGAAACCTATACTGGAAATTATTTTAAGCCTAATGTAAAGTCAAATGTCCTACTTAAAAAGTTCATTTGTGCTTGCAAAGATTCAGTTGTTATCACTCATGCTACTTTTTCATTTCTTTCTTTCTAAAAACTTTTCTTACAAATGGACAACATAATACAAAATTATTATTAGTATTTTATCATAATTATCTGTAGAGAATATAAATAAGCTTTAAATATCTTGCACAGATTTTGTTATTTAAGTGCACTTTTGGAATTAATTTTATGTTCAAGATATTGGTTTACATAATTTTTTTTTAAGTAGTTTTTATACCAAAGGAAAATTTGTTGATCTGTTTTTCTTATAATTGTTTTGAGTAAACATTTTCAATTCACAGGTTGGCTACAATGTGAGATTTGACAATATGACATCTGCTTGTACAAAAATAAAATACATGACTGATGGAATGCTCCTACGAGAAGCCATATTGGATCCTCTTTTGAAAAAGTCAGTTTAACAGACATAATTTCAATTTGATATTGACAATTTTATGAAGAAACTATTTCTTTTTGCTCATTAATTTTACTTACTGTAAATCAGCAACATATGTTTTGGATCATTTTTTAACTTACTTTAAAAGTGATGAAAAAAATTAACTGTAAAATATTGTTTTTGAATCAATATATTTAATCTTTCTTTTATTGCTTCAAGTGAAACATGATTTTACATTTTTACATATGAAGGTCATTCTGTGAACTGTTTTATATATACACTAAATAAATTGAACAAAATATAAAAAAATGTACAGTATTATTGTTGTATTATTTTTATAAATGGTATGTCTCTTCAGCATATAGGTGATCATGGTTCTGATTCATTTTCTTATCTATGAATTGCCATAACCCTTCCTGGGAAAGAGAGTGGACTGGTTTCTTGTTACTTTCCCCACAGTTTTGTGTTCAGAATTTTCTTTTTCTTAGACTGGTTGCCATTTAAAGCTAGAGAGTCCAGTCTGATGCTATGTAATCCATAGCCAAGAGGGAGAAGAGATGAATTCATACTTTTCCCAAAGGCATTTGTGCAACAGTATCATCTCAGCTTGCCAATCCCACTTTCCATGCACATTTGCCACTATACTACACAACACACGTTCTTATTCAATAGAGCAGAAATTATTTTCATAATTGGCTATATTGGTGTGTGTTTGGAAAAGTATTTGCATTTTCACATATTCAAAACAAATACAACCACCAAAGAAAACTATATTTTCTCAAATCTTTAAGTGAATGATTTTGTCATTGATGTTCAAAATAATATTTTATCTGTGACTGTTTAGCTTGTTGGAATTCAGTCATCTAGGCTTTCTTATATTAAACACCTGAAATGTGCATGTGGGTAAGTAATTGTTTTGTAAATAGGATTTACTTCCTATAAACTATCAACAACAAAAATGCCATAGAAAATTTACTTAGATTTCAATACAATTATTAAATGCCAAAAAATTAGATACAACTTAAATATTTAACTAAAAGCTACTTGTTAAGTATAAAAGTCCAGTTTAAAAATTGATTGCCTGTCCAATGATATATGAATTTAAATGGACATTTATCTACAACAGGGTTTAATTTTGAAGGTTAAATGAATGAACAGAATGCTTGTATTAATCTGATCATTGTGATATAATCATCTATGTGAATTTTGGCAGACAGTAGCAAAAAAAGAAAAAAGGAACAATATTGTTTCATACTTGATTGTTATATTCACTTGGTAAAATTGATTTTGATGAAATTAAAGTGTATGGCTTCCACTTTAAACTTGTGAAGTGTTGTTAATATTCATATAATTTCATTTTAGGTATTCAATTGTGATATTGGACGAAGCACATGAAAGAACGATACATACAGATGTCTTATTTGGTGTGGTAAAGGCTGCACAGAAAAAAAGAAATGCTCTGAATAGAAAAGATGTTAACTTAAAGGTAAATTCTCCTGTGTTTATACCTAATATGAAATTGACATAATTGCATGAACACATAGCATTTCTTCACTTTATTTTACTTGTGTAAACTTGTCAATTTTGTTTTGTTGAGTTTAAATCTTTTTTTAAATAGAAATTTTCTGTTAATCAGAGATTTGCTGATTGACATGCTAACTTTTTAACATTCTTCTATAAAAGTGTAGTGTGTTGGTATGTGTGTATGTGCAATTGATTTAGAAAAACAACAAATGACTGGGTTGAATTGGTAAACAATGAAACTACTCATTTTTATTTCCAGTCTCTATATCTTTATAATGAATAATGGCATCACCTAAGGATAGTGATGGTAGTCCATTCATGCTAATTATTAATGTTTGTTTTTACATCTCTCTCCTTTAGTCATCTTGATAGCAGACTAGTGTACAGATAACTCCTCCACTATATGTCGTTTGAGCAGGTGCTGTAGTATAATTCAGTGATTCAGCTTTTGGTATACTTGAATTGACAGGAGAAACAGAAATTTTGGGGTGCTGATATTTCAGAACCATTAGAAATATATGTTGGGTCAACTATGGCAATGTTTAAAGGAATGTAGACATCAGATATGCCAAAGTAACCCTGAGAATTAGTCCTATCACTTGATAGGCAAAGGTGTCTCCTATTACACATATTCTTTATACTATCAGAAATTCACAATAGAAAGGAGCAGTGTGCAATTTGTGTTGGAGAACTATATCTCTTGGTCAGAGATTTTGGTCCTATCTCTTTGCTATGCCTGCTAAATGCTTGTTGGTAACTGGCCATATTGACCAGACCAGGTTGAATTGAAGTTCAACATAATCAATCAATTGGCAAACTTGTTCATTTTTCTCCCCCTTTTATTGGGTTTGTTGATAATATATAAAAAAACATTAGATTCTTTCCAGAAGAAAAAAAAACAGGTATTAATTTAAAATGCATCAACTTCATAAGTAATCTCTGGTATTGAAGAGGTATCTCATATAAAATCCTTTGAGTTGATTAATGGTTTGTGATTTGTTTCAAGGGTGTGGTATGGACTATCTCCCCATATTCATATTCTGTATTTAAATAAGTCCATTGGGACATGCTCTATTCTAAGTTAAATAACGTTTCAGGTAAGTTATACCTGCGTTCGGTTTCTCACTACAATTTATTCAACTCAGAATTGACATGGAACATTGCATGAGACCACAAAGGTTCAATGTTGTCAAGCCTAAAAATGAGGTTTTCACTTGACACATACATGCCACTTGAAAACAGAAAGATAGTGAATCACTAGAGCGCTATGTAACTGAATTAAGAACACTAAGCAAAGATTGCAATTTTGAAGCAATGAATGCAGAAGAAACCCGGGATAAACATAAACATATTATGGATGCATTATAAAATGGCCTTTGAAATGCTCAAGTGAGGCAGAGACTCTTCAAAACAAAGCCATTATGTCAAGAACTGTCTACAAGACAGCCCACAATTTAGAAATTGTCCAGAAACAGTCTGTTTTCTTCTTACCTACCATTGGTACATCTCCAGTGTCTCACAGTTTGCTCTTTTTGGAGCCCCAACATATATCCATTCAGACTGATGAACATTTGGTCTGAATGCCCTGATGAATTGCCTAATTTGTTCTGACATGAATGCATGTCAGAACAAATTAGGCAATTCCTCTACGGACAAGGAGTGTCTGTAACTCGGACTATGACATATAACCCCTAAGGCAATGGTCAGTGTGAAAAATACAATGGCATTATTTGGAAAACTATTCAGTAGGCTGCTGTGAATTGAAAGTGCCCAATCACTGCTGGGAAAACCTCCTCCTAGAATCTCTGAATGCTATTCAAACCCTGTTGTGTAACACAACAAATGAAAGGTTTTCACATGAAAGGTTTTCACATGAAAGGTTTTCACATGAAAGGTTTTCACCATTCCAAAGTAAAACTTCATAAGGAACCTCATATCTGTATAGTAACTTGGTACAGTCTTTTTGAGACACCATGTTTGACAGTAAAAATGACTCACTAGTAAATGAAGTCAAATTAATACAGACAAACTTGCAGTATGTGTTCATCCAGCACTTGGGTGACAAGATATTGTGTAATTGAAGGATTTGGCTCCTGTGGGGGTAAACTCTACCCCCACAAATCAGACATGGAATCGCTACTAGCACAAATGGACCAACATGACTTTAGTTCTGATGTGGAATTAGCACCTAAAAATGAGCTCACTCTGAAACGGACACCACTATTCCAAATTCAGACGCACAGGGGCTTGCAAATCAAAGAATACATAAGCAGTTCAAGTTGAAGGTTTTATACTTCAAAGCCAGGTAGACAAGACAAACCCAGGACAACAAGCTCAGACAAGTCAATGGTCCTCAAAGGATCTGCAGGTGACCAGGTTGGTGGAATGACTTTGACCCCCTACAAATAACCAGCAGGGGAGAATGTGGTATGGATTATCTCCCCTTATACTTATTCTGTATTTAAATAAGTCCAATTGGACACACTCCATTTTAAGTTGAATAAAGCTTCAGTTAAGTTATACCCACTTTGGTTTCTCACTACAAAGGGTAAAGGATTCTACTCTAAATACAAAAATATTTTTTGCAATTTGTAATGCTTTTCTGCCAGCAGTAAAGTTTGTGGTCAATAAAGCATTGATTTCAAGATCCCATTATTTTCTTGTAAGAGAACCCCTGACTGATTCCATAACATCTTGTGTTTGAAATGACAACTGTTGGTTTCATTAAATCAAAGAATTCAACTGTTAGTCCTTCACATAACTCTTAAGTTGGGAAGACAAGTCTGTGATCTTCCCTACTGCCATTTTATATTACTTTCTAACAGTTTTGTTAGTGGTTAAAGAAATATAATATCAACCTAAAAAAAATACCTAACATTTGTTTCAGTTCAGAGACATTCTGTAGTTCAGGTATCTTTAATATGGTCAACACTTTGGGTCAGTGAAGTCAGAGTAGCTTGCTTTGTTGGCCAAAATATCATGTTGCATGTAGTCTCTACCAAAAATGTTTGAAAAGGCCAAACCTTGTTTATTTGTCTCTTTCATAGAGAGCTTGACAGCTTATGGAAAATTTTTTTTGACCCATTATGGGCATCTTCTGCTTTTGAGAGGCTGGCAGTTGAAATTTAACAGGAAAATAGTCTTTACTGCTTATGTTTAATATGTTTGTTTCTTTTGTAACCTGTGACTTTTGTCACCTGAACATATTTTTCTGCTATGGTCAGGTTAAAACTGTTCCTTTTAATGCAGTGTTCAAAAATATTAAATCTTTTTTCCATTGCAGCTTTGATTTATTTTGTTTAACTTGACTAACTTATTTAAAATCCTGTTCAAATACATGATTTTGTCTTTACTGATGACTAGTGTGTCATTAAGTAGCAGATGGAATTTTAGAATTTCTTCCATTGTTTGTTGGAAGCTTTGTGTTGCTATCCCAAAAGGAAGACTTTTGTAAAAAAAAATATCGGCCAAAGAGAGTAATAAAATTGGTTACTTTTGAATAGTCACTTTCCAGTGTAATTTGCCAAAATTCTGAAATGGAGCCAAGTTTAATAAAGATTTTAATTTATTTAGGATGTTATCAGTGCTGGAATTATATGCAGTTCTTGTTTTACAGCTTCATTCAGGCAGCTGAAGCCTGTGCAAATCCTAATTGGGCCATTTTTTTTGTACTTTGGGTGCACACCAGTCTGTTTGGTAATTTTTTTTGATTATGCCATTTTTTTCCCATTTGCTTCACATTTTGTTTTTACCTTTTTCAATAATGTTATAGGTATTCTGCATGCTGTAAGGTTTGGTTTCAATACAATTTTGACCTGTCTGCACTGAATCAGTTTATCAAAACTCTCAAAAACTGAGGTTTCTATTTGCTGCTGCATTTTTACTTTGCACACTAGCTATAAATTACAAGCCACATTCTTAGAAACCTATCTGTGTCTATAATAAATATTTTTAACAAAATTACTTTGTTAGCACTAATATTGGTTGATGTGATAAACTGTCCACGACACTTCATAGCACCACCTGATGACCTGCGTTTAGCTTAGCTTAGTGTTTGGCTTTAAGTTGTTTTATATTGTTTTAAGGAGATCATTGTGACACCTGGCTTCAGTTCGAAATTCCAATCACCTGAAGAAGCAACACCCTACAATATAACAACTACCCTGTGTACATGGCAGCATCTCTGACTAAGTGGGATAGAAGAGTATAAGAGGATAACAATGCTCAGAAAACAGCTTTGGTCTGCCTACCCCATGTGAAGGCATTATCAGAAAAAATACAAAAGATCTGTGGTCCACTTCAAAAGTGGTTCAACACTTTGTAGACACCTCTTCCAAGAGGAGAACATAACTAAGGACTGTGTATGAGCCATCCTGAGCAGCTGTGATAAGAAATATAAAGGAGAAACAAGCTGCCCACTTAAGGTAAGGCTGCAAGAACATCCTAAAATCATAACACGAGGGGGAAACAAAAAAATAAGGTAGCTGACCATATATGAAGAGAAAAGGCCCAAACATTGTGAATATGGCCACAAAAATGAGGACAACAGTCCAAACAATGTAAATAGTCAGTCTCTAATTGAGCACATTCATTATCTGGAAAGACAGTGTATTCAGCCAGGTCATACCTTACATGTATGTATGTTTCTACATTTTTGTCTGGTGGTTGTGATATTTTTATGAGTTATGTTTACTTTACGAATAAAAATATCTGTTAAATATAATGTTGCTGAACATGGTTTTTGGTGAGTGCCTGTTCCTCAAGTATGTCAAGAGTGCAGTCCCATAAAAAAATAATAGCACTATCCTGAATCTTAAACCTTTCATTATTTCATTTAGTGATAAAATGATATTGAAGAAAACATTGGAAAAAATTGTATTTTCAAAAATGAAATAGAAAATAGTAAAGACATGACACAGGAGGGCAGATTTGACTGTTCATATGTTTCTTTATTAATGCCTTGCAACTTGCTATGATTCATAGTGCAACAGAGATAAAGCTAAAAAAAATTTTTCAGTAGTACATTAATAGAAAATCTCATGTTTATACAATGTAAAAACAGAAGAGCAAAAGAGGTTAAAAGTATACATGCTGAACATACCACAAAAAGTATCCATTCAAGGTAAATGCCTCAAACTTTGAAATTTTACTAATTTAGGGATAAAGAATCTGAAAAAAAAAACAGTTCTTTACTCTGTAAAATAAAAGCCTTTTGTCTGAGATGTATCTAATTTTTGAAAATTTTGTGAAGCTGCAATTTTTAACTTGTCAAAAAAGGACATTAATAAACAATTAGTAAATACTTCAAACAAATGCTTATTACATTTATTTTTAAAAACACTGAATAAAAATACATTTATTGGAACTAATGAAAAAGTCTTTCTGGACAGTTGTAATAGTCCACCTACGTTTCTTATTCTAATAGTGATTTGCAGTCTGAATTTGTTTATAAGCCTCTGCTATAACCAATATTCCTGAAACACTCCATATCCTATCATCTCTTAAAAGTAGTATTATATCAAATCACATTGAAAGACAAATGTTGATGCCATGTGTGCAATATCATCCAACAAAGGCCATCAAAAATAATAATTTCTGCCTTTGTTGGAACTAAAATTTTAATTACAGCACTGGATGGTGATGTAATATAGGGAGAATGTTACTCAATTACATGAATAGATAAACCAAAAACATGTTGAAAGTGTGAATTGGCAACTATTTTAAAAATTAACTGAATTTAAATTCTGGTCATGGAAATTTATATCTCTTTTATCCTCTTGCTCTTAGGAAAACCAATTTATTCTGTATCCTGTCCTATCACCAGTTATCTTGTACATGTTTTTGTCATTGATATGTTTCAATAAAAGACAAAAAAACATCGGTGAGGATAATAACAAATTTCTTTCAGTAAACTCCCAACTACTCTTGATTGTAATTGAATGTTCACCAAAATGACATTTTTAATTATCTGGCATAGCTTGGGGATATGTTTTTGATGGGGTTTAGAAATGTATGGATTGTTTTTTCTTTTTCTTTTTTTTTTCTCTTAATTTGCATTTGGGTTGGATGAAAATTATCTCAAGGACTTTAAGATAGAACTCCAAATACATAAATATGATCTTATGGTACACATTGGCACACTAATAGTTTTGAATGAGGTGCTCTGCTATTTCTCTAGTTTCCTGTAGAAGAGAAGAAATATCAGCATATAATTTACTGATAAAACTAAATTTATTTTTTATTTTAATAAGTTGAATATATTAAATGAGAAATGTGTTACTACAGTTTTACATTTCGAATAGAAAATTACTACAGATAAATATGTCCCACTAATGAGGCATATCATTGAATATGATGTACAGCAACATTGCAGTCTGAAAATTTTACAAACTACTTTTTTTTTAAGATTTAAATTTACTCTCAAAAATCTGTTCCAAATTCCTAAAATGTTTCAGAAAAAATGTTTTTTGGTATTTCTCTATTCATTTTTGTTGATGTTTGAAATATTACTTTTAATCACAAAGTAACTAAGTATAGAATTTTAAATTAGTCTTTTATTCTTTGTGAAAAGATGTGTATTAACAAGTAAATTTTAAAATTGAACCTTCCTTTCATTAAATACAGAATTGTAGTGAAAGAGATAATCAACTACCTCGAAAAAGAGTTTGTGTTTTGTCTGCGATCTGCCCCCCAGAAAATTACCAAAAAGTATTTAGCAAAATCTACTTTTCAAGGCCAGAATCTATGCTAATGTTCTTCCGAATCTCCTGAATGGCGTTTGACCAATCAGAAAGATCTCTAATGAACAAAAGCTGTTTTTGCTTATCGCATTAGATTTTCTGAGCTTGGCAGTTGGACACCATCTTTTTGCTGGTGAGAAAAACTTGTGGTGAAGGTTGGATTTACCCCATTTTGTCATTTCTCCGTTGTTTGTTGGACTGTTACATGAAATGACTATTGTTTTTAACTGTGATTTGAAGGACATGTATTGCAGTCAAGAGAATCAAGAAATCTACAGCAGACATTTGTTTGTATATAAGTTGACAGTTTTTTTTCTTTTCTTTACAACTACAGGATTTTAAAGCTTAATTTGTCAGATAGCAAGATGTTGAAAAGACCATAACTGAGCATAAAACCAAAACCAAAATTCAAAGTGGTGATACAATTATTTAGAGTCTGTGGTTAAAAGGAAAAATATGGAACTGGTCTGCAAATTATGTGAGATCATATATGAAAGAAAAACAGATTCTTCCATAACAATTTAGAAAAGCACATTATTGATTTATAGGCAAATGAGCAAAAAAGAAAAGCAATATACTGAGCAAATCAAACATGCTCTACTAATGAAAGATAAGAACTTTCTGGTTTAAGTGGCCTGCTGACCACATCAGGTGCATTAGCCTGTTAGGCAGTAAAAACTTTGGCAGAATTAAAGAAGAACAAATAAAAGATATAATATTTCCTTTCAGAATGGATGACCTGTGCCTTTTCATTTTTGGATTGCCCAGTCATGTTAAGCAGATACTCATTATCATCCAAAATTGAAAGACAATCAATTTTTGTCCAGAGTCCGTAACTGTCATCTTCCTTTTTAAAAGAGACTGATGAACCAGTGTCAGCAGTCGCTTAATCAATTTTTGGTCAAAGAGGATCTGATCTACATTATCCATCGCCATGGTGATGTCACCTGCTCTGTTTAAATCATTTTGTCAAAGACTAGCATTTTCAACACGGGTTATTAATTTGGTTGGCGTGTAATTACTTTTGATCTTTCTTGTTTCAATGTCATAAATAGGTCACATTGCCTCACGTGTTGGAAAATGGAATGGGGGACTAACATCAGCTTTAGTCTCTTTTCCTTAGATGAAAGATTGTCGCCATCATGTGATTAAGGTTATTATCAATGGAATACGCGGATTAGATTTAGTAGATTTTGGGCTGCTCTAGTCTTTATACATATGGTTCAATTTGTTGACAATGGAGCAGACAAAAGATGGACATAATTTTTGCCTCTTTTAAGGCTCTCATTTCCAGGAGTTCATCACATTAAACTCAGTATCAACAATGGTGACCCCATGGAAAATCAGTGTGTTTAGTATTGACATATTCATTCAAATTAGGTTTTGAAAAGCTTTTGGGATGGACATTTTTTAAAAAGCTGGGTCTCCTGGATGGTGGATAAGTAAGTTTTATGGTCTGCCCATCTGTGCTGCCAAAGGATGAAGACATGGACAGCACTTTGGAAATGGTCAGAAAATAACCCGGGTGAGAAAAGCTCCATAACCAAATGTCAGAGGTACTCGGTGCCAGAATGTGTCAAGGAAGAATACAAAAAGAAAGACAAACAGACAGAGCTGGACAATGGATGGCTGACTCTGTATCCCGAGGAAATAGCTTGGTCATTCAAAAGGCCTCATCCTTTTGATGGCCATGGTTCCAAGAAGAACAAGGGAAAGGTTTGCCTGTACAGATTATAGAGAACTGAAAAACATGAAATTATAACACAGCTCATGCTTTGTGTGAAAAAAATTTAAAAAAAAATTGAGAGAATGGTCAGAAGAAAAGGGTAAGAACCTTGTTAAAAACGGCATGTTCGTGGTCTCACTAACTATTAAAAAAAAAATGCCTTGTATGTAGTTTTAATTCACGGTCCAGAATGAATGATATATATATATATATATATATATATATATATATATATATATATGTGTGTGTGTGTGTGCATATGGAGAAACATTTAAAGCGATAAGAAGGGAAATTAAAGTAAAAACGGTTAAAATTGAAATTTTCCATTTATTTACATGGAGAACATTAAACAAATACATACACACACATATATATATGTTTTGTGTGTTAAAACAAATCACTGTCCTATTACTCTTTTGTGTCACAACCATTAAGACAAAATAATAATGTTCCATCATTTATTGATAGCCATGTTCCAAATCTGTCTTGAGTTTTATGAATGAATCTCAATGTCGAATTGATTACGTAGCATGGTTTGGACATGGGCAAAAGAGAGGTATTTTGAATATAATTCTTTTTATCCATCCTAACAAACCCAGAACAACTAGGATGATACTCACTTTTATTTTTCTATTAGTTTAGTTTTTAGTTTTTGTGCTTCTACTTGAAATGTTAGGCATCCCCAGACACCTAACATGTCATCGGGTGTTCCTCAAGTTAAGTGGCCTGGAGGGACATTTTCCTATCAAATGGGCTCTGACTGCTGTCTTCTTCTGGCCGGGATGAAAAACAAATGATGCTCCTCTCGAGACATGATAATGGAAGTCATTACCTGGGGGTATCAAACGTAAACGCTGGTTGGTTGTGTGTTGATAGATACAAATTTTATATCTGGGTTGACGATCCTCTTTGCAACAGGAGTGTCTTTTTAAATTGATGGAACTGTTCCATCAAGTCTTGTTGCCTGCATCCCGACGATCTTGATACACCTGGTATCAACCTGTCGGAATTCCCCATGCATTTTATCTCAGGGGGAACAGTTTCCCTTCAATGGAATTTGTTAAAGGTGTCTGCATTTGTTCACAATTCCGTTAGGAAAATAAGTGGATAGTAGACACTGCTTATGGGGAAGGCTAGGATGTCTTAAAAAGGCTGCAAGTTGGTAAAACTGCGTTGGCTTTTCTGACATCTGGTCTCAATTTCTAATAGTTTAGTTTTTCAGTAAATATAACTTATCAGTGGATTTACAGCTGGTTTGATCAAATTGGAACCCAGGATGCAGATCAATTTTTCAAGGGTTTGCCATGGATGACTTGGTCTTACTGGACATGTCTTCATCAACATTTACTTTATATATACTGAGAAAATATTTTCATCATACTAAAATCTTTTGTTGCCAAAGTGGACATCCCAAAATAAAACGGACTCTATATTTAACCTGATGCAGGATTTATTCTATAGCCTGCTGCTGTCAGGGCTCTGGTCAAGAATATAAAATTGCCAGTCCATTGTCCCAAATAAAAAGACCTGTGCAATGGCCAAAGGTCAACTGAATGTGAGAAAATGTGGCACTATGTTGAATGGACATCACCCATCATAATGGAACACACTATCAAACCCTGATTCACTTTTGTTGACAGAATTCCATAAATGTGTTGATGGGGGTGGGGGTTGTTCTTTGAATGTGTTTACCTCCAATCGGATACCCTCACTGACATGCTGAAGACTGCATTCTGCAATTTTAAAATTAAAATTTTTTTTGATTTTTGGGGAGTCCACCTCAATTTCTTTAACAGAAATGTCCCATCAAAATTTAAAAAAAAATCCATAATACAAAAAATAAAAATCAAGATAATAGAAGCAGTATTCCAATAATGGAAGGGTGTTAAGCACAATAAAATGTGCTATAGACAATACTATTAAAACAAAACAATAACAGATGATTTATCAGTACAAAACAAAATAACTGGCTAAAAGCAGGCTTTATTCTATAACTATATGCGCTCAACTAAGAACACATAAAGGAATGAACACTGTATGAACTGGGCAATCGTCTTTTACTAAAAGCCCCAACAGCCAGTGTTAACACTGTAATTAGGGGGACAATCACTGGAATCAATTAAAAGATGTGCTGGTTTTGAACGTGTGTCACTATGTAGGTTCAGAAGCAAAAGGTAGTGACACTAGCAAGGAGTGCTCAATAAGTGAAAAGAAAAATCACCATCAGAGTTAAGCAAATGGCAAAGACTCTGTGTTCCGGTTGTCAAAAAAGAAAAATCTTAAAAAATTTTAAAAAGAAGAAACAAGGCTAACATTAAAATGGGATACCAAAATTTGTTTTGAAGAAATGCGGAATAACCAAACTGGCAGAGTCTTTTGAAAGGGTTTCTATATAACTATTGTCTCTCAGAATCCACTTTTCCTGACTGCAGGATGTCCTTTTTTGATTGTTCAGTGCATTCAAGAACTCAGAAAAAAATCCCTCTGACCCTTCTAATTAAGAACTATCAGTCTCCTACCCCTCTTCAGCAAAAGTCTTTGAAGCCCTAATCAATGCCAAAGTGGTTAACCACCTCACATCCCATGATCTGCTCTCAGACAAGCAATATACTTCCACTTTGCCTGATCTACAGCTGATGTAAGTTCTTACAGCCATCACTGAAACTGTCTACAAGCTCTTCAAAATAAAGGGGAAGCTTGTGGCCCTAGACATCTCCAAAGTGTTTGATAGGGTTTGGTATGCCGGCCTTCTTCACAAGCTCCAGGGTTATCGCATTATGGGTCGATTTTTTGACCTAATACAATCATTCATATCAAACCGTGAATTGAAGGTTGTTCTCAACAGATTCTCCTCCTGTTCCTATCCCACGAATGGGGTGTTCCTCAAGGCTCCATCCTGGGCCCCACTCTATTCTTTATCTTCATAAATGACCTTCCTGACGCCATAATTCCCAAGTTGGCATCTACGCAGATGACACCACAATTTATTCCTGCCTCAAAAAAAAATCTAGTGGCACTGACAAAAAACTAACCTGGTCGTGCGTCTTGAAAAGGACCTCCAATCAGATGTGAACTGGGGCAGGAATTGGCTGGTCAACTTAATGCCTCAAAAAAAAAACTGTTCTCTATTAATCACCACAGAGATCCTTCCCTGTCCCCCATTAGAATGTCTGCTGCTCAACTTATCGAGAAATTTGCGGCCCGGCAGCAGTGCTGTTTTATTACAAAAGTGGCCTTGTGCCAGACACCACACTAAACTACCGAGTCCACAAACAAAGTATAAAAAAAAATGGTTATGCGTGAATGAACAGTGAAGGAATGTGGTTAGTCCACCACGCATAAATTAAAAACATTAATAAGATAGCCTGCACAGAATGACAGAAAACGACTGGGTTCAAAACAAGTGTAATTTTTTTATTAAATGGAAAAAACAAGTAGCTTATCTCGTGGTATGAGATCAAGGAAAATGTTCAGCGCCAAAACCGGAAAGCAAGATGGCTAAGGTGGAAAAAAGTTCTTGAGGAAGAAAAGGTTCCAGAAAAGTCAATTTACACGGAATATTATACATACAACAAAGAAAAAAATACTAACTGCGTAGTTTTTGTTAGTGTGAGGTAATGTTATGTATATTTTTTAAGGTACTGGTTCAAAGCAGATTAGAGTTCAAACGAATATGAAAAGTTCTGTTCCCTTGTTAATGACAAAGGCAGGTTCGACAAGGCGTTAGTCACTTTCGACGAGAAAATTCTAGTCATCCAAAGTGTGTTGTGATGACAAAGACTGTCCGTACTAAGTTTTCCTGATAGAAAACAGGAGGAAGTTCTTCTAAGGAGTTAGTCTTAGGTCGAGGAAAAGGGTGGCATGGTTGCATTGACTTGATGAAAATTATTTCGAAGTTGACGGAGCCAAAAGGGACCCAAGAATTAATTATTGTTGGTTGCATCGTCTTGAAGAAAAATATTTGCGACGAGCCAAAGGATTATTTGTTGTTGGTTGCATCGTCTTGTAGAAAAATATTTGCGATGAGCCAAAGGATTATTTGTTGTTGGTTGCATCGTCTTGTAGAAAAATATTTGCGACGAGCCAAAGGATTATTTGTTGTTGGTTGCACAATTCTTGTAGAAAAATATTTATGATGAGCCAAAAGGATTATTTGTTGTTGGTTGCATCGCCTTCCCAGAAAATATTTATGAAACCAAAGGATTATTTGTTGTTGGTTGCATCGTCTTGTAGAAAAATATTTGCGATGAGCCAAAGGAACGAAGAATTATTTGTTGTTAAATTGTAGTTTGCATAATATCAGGAGTAGCAGGTAGCTTGAAGTTAACAACAAAAATGGTTTACTGCTATGTCTGACTGAAAGAGAAAAGGAAGGGGGGGTGTCAACTTTATCGCACACTGCAGAACTGTGGAAGAAAGGGAGAAACCACATTATGCAAAGAATGTTGTAGATGGGATAACTCCATTAATCCCATAAGAGCACCTCTCTACAACTGCTCAGTCTCACGTTGACTGCTGACCTGAGATGGAGCAAATACATTGAGTCAATTGCTTTGTTCACTGCAAAGAAAGTTGGCTCCCTGTGCTTAATCGGTGTGGTTTTTTTTTCTCCCCAGAATTGATCCTTCAAATCTACAAATCAATAATTCGCCCTTGCATGGAGTATTGCTGCCATATATGGTCTGGAGCCCCTTCCGTTTGCCTCGGGGTTCTTGATAAAATCCAGAGGCGGATATGCAATATAATTGGCCCTGTTCTGGTTTCTCCTCTACAGTCACTCTCTCACAGACAAGCCGTCGCCTCTCTCTGTCTTTTTTACAAATACTTTCATGGTAATTGCTCAGAGGATCTGCATTCGCTGGTTCCCAGACTTCATGAATTCAAGCGCCCTATGAGGCTGGCATCCCGCTCTCACCCTTTCACTGTCGAAACTATTAAATGTAGCTGTCTCTTATACTCCAATAGCTTCATATCTCGCACCTCTCGCCTGTGGAATTCCCTTCCCTATTCCAGTTTCCCTGAGATCTATAATCTCCAACTATTCAAATGTAATGTCAATCGACATCTCCAGTTGCCTTGATCTATCCACTATCCTTCTCCTCATCCTTTCCTCTATCACTCCTATCTGATCTTGCTCCAAATCTTCTGTAACCCCTTGCGTTGTAGTGGCTTCCCGCCTTGCTTGGGGTGAAACGCTTAAAAAAAGACGAGTCTTCAGAACATACCACACAATCCTCTCCAACAGTCGCCCCTCTCTGGAGAAGCTCAAGAATAAAGAGGCCCGCCCCTGAGTGTCACTTATGTGACAGGGGGTAGTGTAGTGAAAGAGATAATCAGCTACCTCGAAAAAGAGTTTGTGTTTTGTGTGCAATCTGCCGAAGAAAAAAGAATATTAGAATTAAGTTCTATTTTCCTTCTAAATGTATCTTATTTTGTGAAAAATTCCTCACAATCATGTCTGGCTATATTACATTTTTAGAAAAAATATATTAATGATTAGAGAGGCAGTTTTCTATTTTTAAATGGCTTCAAAGTAGAAGCTAAAAAAGTTTTTTCTGTATTGGTTATTTTTGATCAAAGTAATGATTATTTTTTTTCTTTTCTCTAGATTTATAGAGGAAAAAAATAATGAAAGGAGCAAAATAAGTTGACCCTAAGTAACAGATAAACAAGAAAGAACAAAAATTTCAATTAGTCTGCATGTAAAGGATTTTTTCATTAACTTTTAAACAAACAGTTTACTCTATTAAAAATAGTGAAAAAATTTTAAAATGAATAATTAAAATATAGTATTAAAATATTAGCAATTAATATTTACATTTTAACATAATTTCAATGCTGTGAATTTTTTAAGAAAGGATATATTAAATAATTTAAATGAAATTTGCAAATCTCTTGAATATGTTACTTGAAAAAAAAGAAAATAGTTTTGTGCCAACAAAATAATTAATGTAATTCAGTTAATATATTTCATTGTCTGTATCAGACAATGAGAGACTTAACACTGAGTCATTCTGGAATTTATTTTTTCTGACTTTCATCTTTTCAGATTATCATCATGTCAGCTACAATGGATGTTGACAATTTTTCCTCTTACTTTGGAAGTTGTCCTGTTCTCTACCTTGAAGGAAGACAATTTCCAATTAAAGTTTGTATTCTTCAATTCCTCATTTTCTTGACATGTCTAAAATATACTAATTGACAATGCACTGATTCCAAATAGATATTGTTAGTGAATCTTTTTGAAATTAGAGTTGATTGGTTTGGCAATTTATATTTCGGTATTGGTTTCCGTTTTTTTTTTTTTTTTTTCCCCCTTGATACCACGGTTTTTGATTTGTTTTTTCGTTTTTTAATTTAGTATCTTTTGCTTTCTAAGGAAGCCATTCATTTTCTTGTGTAATGATAGCATTTCCAGTTGATATCTGATTTTGTTTGAGATTGATAAATTTGCAACTTAGTCTGTTCAACTTGTAATTTCTCATGTATTTCTGGTCCAATCTAAAAAATATTCATATGGCTGGAAAGAAAATAAAATAATCATTCTAAATATGTAATTTGTATGTGCTTTTATTCATTGAATTTTTTTATATTTTTTTTATTTTTTTATTTTTTTTTTGAAGACTAAATTTTACATGTTACTTTGTTTCGCAAAATCAAAGTGACCATTCTTTATCAATATTCTTGAAATTGTACACTCAATTAGAAGACACCTTAAACTACAGACAGGAAGATGTTCATTTCTTCTCTGACCCATGGAAGCCAATTCCTATTAAAATTATAGAGTAAGCAAAAAAAATAAATAAATAAATAAAGAGTAACTGATAGTAATAAATGGTAAAAAAAGAACTTTCAAATTATTGAAACTATTGACAGACAGTTGTTTTTGATTAAAGTTTATTTGTTAAACTTTGGAATAAATTGTCAGCTATAAATAACTACCATATTTATTAACAAATTGGTAAAATATGAAAGAAATTGTTGCATAAACTATATTTGTCTTTGGACAACACATCTGAGAGAGAAAATGGTATAGCTCTCCAGAAATTAGTTTATGATGTAAGCCCTCATCTTAAAAATAATTAAAAATACAGATATTCTCTTCTGGTATGCCAGTTAACAATTATTGGGGTTTTACAAATAAATTTCTTTCAAACAGAGATTCAATGAGTTATTTTTTTTCCTAAATAAATTTGTTTTTATCTAGCAAATACACTTAAAATTAAATATTAAAAATAATTAAAAGCTTTTAATTTCACTTTTAGAATGTGTATATTTCCATATCTGTGAGTATCACCTGTTCTTTTTTTAGATACACATTTTAAAACTGAAATTAAAAACTATTTTAATCATTTTAATATATAATCTTAAATATATTTGCTAGATAAAACTCATAAAAGATATTTGTAAAAATAAAATGAATTAATTTTCCTTGCTTTAGAAGAATTTTTATAAACAGAACACCCACCAAAAACTAGTGGCTAAAAAGAATAATTTTTACTACTTTTTTAAAAAAAAAAAAATAACTTGCAGTTTTGAAAATATACACATCTTAAAATTGAGATTAAAACTTTATTTTTTTAATATCTAATTTTAGGTGTATTCGCTAGATAGAAACATAATTTTATTTGTAGAAAACAAACAGTTTTGCACTTAGACTCGCAAATCTGGAAATATATACATTTTAAAAGTGAAATTAAGAACTATTTTAATTATTCTTAATATCTAATTTAGTTGCATTCCCTAGATAAAAAAAAATTATTTATAAAAAAAAGTCTTCATTCACTTTTCTTGTTTACAACAACTTTATTTTGTGATTGGCATATTGGTTTATTAGAAAACCCTTACAAAAAATCAGACTTCATAAAATTTAACATTAAGATGAAACTGGCAACTATTTTTTTTATTTTACTCGCTATTTTGTTGTTGACTTCACTTTACCACAAAATGTTTTTTTTTTAAACTGAAACAAACAGATTTCAGACATCATGTCTTTTTTTTCTGTTTGAAAAGATTCTATGATTTCCAAGTGTCAAATCTGTCATATTTCCTTTCTTTTTTTTTTTGTAAACAAATAGATTTCACATTTATTTCCTAAAACTAGTCAATTAAATGATTTTAACATTTTTGTTAAATCTTTTTCTCTTACAATGGTATAAATGTTGATAAAATTTAATTTTATTAACATCTGAAAGTCTTTTTCCATAGTGTTTCTTTGGATATGGTCACTCAGTGGTGATAGCATTTAAAAAAAAAAAAGAATGATTTTGGTTTTGTAAAAAAAATTGAAATAATTTTTTTAAAAATCAAAACGTTTTTATTTCCCCTTGCTCAGCTGGATTCAACATTTTCTTAAAGTCACCTGTGTAATACAATAGATATAGAAAATTCCATTAATTATTTGAAGATCATTATTCATGGCTTTTCCAGCATTCTTGTCATTCTTAAATTATACATCTCTTATTTATACATTTTAGGCTTTAAAATAAAATTATAATAGCTTTTTTGTCACAATATCTGCAATTCACAAGTTTTTTATCAACTGCTTAAATGCTTGTTCAGCAATTTGTTGCTGTGAACTTTTATTTTGGTTCATAATTTGCATCATTTATTAAATAAAAGTAAACATATGCTTGAAAATTTTGTTTGTGGTGCAAAATTTAATAATGGCATACTAATAACACAAACCATTTAAAATATTTAGTTAAAACAAGAGAAAAAGAGAAAAACTGACATTTAATATAAAAGAAAAAATTGGGAGTTTAACGGTTGTCATTCCTCTCTCATCAAAAATGTACATACGAACTAAAAAGGTAAAAAACTATATGCTTTATTTATGACAGATTTATGTAAATTATTTGAAACCTGTCTGTCAGAACAAGCTGCCTATTTTCAAAACAAGTTCCATTATTTATTCTTTTAAATTTCAGTGTGATGTTGACTATACAGGCAGAACAACTTAACTTTTTGAGTGTATAATTTTGTAGCCTGTCCTGCCATTCACTAGAAAAGGTCAGTTTCAAAATAATTTGCACGTCTCTTGTATAATCTGGGTCTGCAATTGGAGAGCACTTGATTCAAAACCATCAGTGTGCCAATGTGAGAACATATTTTCTATTTTATACATTTGGAGTTCTATCTTAGTCCTTGACAATTTAAATTAAGTCTAAACAGCCTTTACTGTGTAAACAAAAAGAATGGCTACTAGGACTTAATGTAATCTGCTTATAGATATTCCATATTTAGTAGATCACTAATTTTAAAATTATTTTTTTATCATTTTATTCAAATATTGAGTTATTTTTTTTCTCAACAACTATGAAACTCCAAAAGTTAAATTTTATTTTGTATTAAATGGCACAAAATTTTTTTCCTCTTGTTGTAAACACATATTTTAATATTAAAAATGTTATTCAGCCTTTTTTAATAAAAAATGTATACCTTTTAAACGAAAATGAAAAAGGCTATTTAGTATTAATCTTATAAGCATCTAAGTAAGCAAACTCCTAGCTAGAGGCTCCATTTAAAAAAAAAAAAAAAAAAATAATTAAATTTTTAGCTGAATTCAAAATAACAAACTGTTAAGGAACACTATTTTGACTGTAAGAAAAAATTTAAATTCTTAGTATAATTAATAAATGCTTAATTTATTATTATTTATTGCTATATAATTTATTATTTATTATTAATAAATAATTTAATTAATAATTTTAATTATAACCCATAAGTGAATAGTGGAAGCAGAACCAATGAGAACACTGGTTTAACTTAGCAGAATTTAGTAAATCCATTATAAAATAAAAAAAAAGTTTTTTATGGTTATTAAAATATTTTGATAATAAACGGTTTTTATAAAATTAAGTTTTATACTATTCTGTTTATTCTATATTGAATTACAGAAAGGGTCTTTTATTTTTTTTTTAAAAAATGTTTTCTCAAAATTAGAGGTGTCTGGTTTTCAGACAATGAAGGAAAGAATGAAACTTTAGATTGTTTAAAAAATTAAATATATTACTAATCATATTTCATGCAAATTTGTTGTTTAATTGGAACAATGAGTTGATAAGATGAGGTAAAATGCTGATTTATGAAGGTCAATAGGTCCTAATTTTAAAATGGAATGAACACACAGTATGAAAAAAACATAATCTTTCATATTTATGTAATAAGAATGCTACAAGCCTCAGAATGCTTGTATTTTTTTTACTAACTACCAATATCCTTATAATAAGCAAGAAGTTGTTGAATGTTATGCAGGCATTGGGGATATTATTGATTGTACACGGCAATTTCATTTCAGTCACCAATTAAAAAAGTATTTGAATTTTTTATGTCTGAACATTCCAAAAGACAGTTAATGAACACAATCTAACAATTTGGTTTAACAAACTCCCATACTGATTTCCTTGGAAAATCAATAGCTAGTCATGCATTCCTGGATATTAGAAAATTAAAGGCAAAAAAGCTTATTATAATATTCAATCAATTTAAATATCATTGTCACCATATTTATTACAACGTTCCAGCATTTTATAAAAATTGGCCTTCTTTAGGTGGTTGGAATGAGAAAATAATTTTTTATTTAACAATAATGACATTAATAAAGAATTGGTTGAGTAAAAAGTAAATGATAATTTTTTATAACAACTAAATATGGGTACATGGCAGCAGCCCCAAAAAAACTTATAGGCAACAAGAGGAGGAATAACAACACTCAGAAAACAGTCTGCCTGCCTTATGTGAAGGGGTTATCAGAAAAATACAAAGGATCTGCGGTCCATATAACATCAGGACAACCTTCAAAAGTTTGACAACACTTCACAGATATCTCTCCCAGTAAGACCCCCCATAGAGGAGAACATGACTAAAGACTGTGTGTACGCTATCCCATGCAGCTGTGGAAAGAAATATAAAGGGGAGACAGGCCATCCCCTTAAGGTAAGGCTTCAAGAACACCAGGAAGCTGTAACACGAGGGGAAGTGGAAAAATCAGGCGTGGCTGACCATATATGGAGAAAGAAGGGAGATCACCGCCCTCTGTGGGATCAGGTTGAGATCATAGACAAGGAACACCATTGGAAAATTCGTAAACTTAAGGAATCAGCACATATGCTAGGCCACAAAAATCTCTTGAGCCAACCAAGCATAGAAATGAATACAATATGGGAACCAGTAATAAGGAGTGCCAGAGAAAAGCAATAACAACAAAAATTGCAATATGAGTCTGGTAAAAATGAGCAAAATTGCAATATGAGCACTGGTAAAAATGGTTGAAGACAAGACATTTTATAATTTAAAATTCATACCCCAGAAATTCATAGGACACATGGCAGAGTGGATAAAGGCGTTGGTTAGATCCAGTGACAGGACCCAAAGAGTGAGAGTTCAATACCCGGTTAAGGCAGTGGAGAACTTTCAGAGGGAAATTAACAGGAGATAACTGATAACTGACATCTAGTGGAACTAGCCTACCCCAGTGAGCAAAATAAAAGGTTAAGTTCGATATTCTAACCACCTGAAGAAGGCCAGAGTGTACAACGGCCGAAACATAGTAATAAATATGGCGACAAAGATGAGGACAATAGTCCGAATAATGTAAATAATGTACATAATACCTTATCTCAGAAATATAGACAGATACTAAAGGCAAAGAGATTAATCTAATTAATAAGCTAAACATTATCCAATATTCTTTTTGTTTTCAAATTCATCTACACTTTTTTTCTTATTTTTCATTCTAAAAATAAGCTACGTTGTCTTCCAATCTGATTATAGCTTTGCAGCCTTGGTCACTATTTTCCAGATTCATAGGAAAGCTTCTTCAGAGTAAGTTATTTGAACTTTCCAGATGAATTGTTTTCATGATTCAAGAATCAGACTGTTATTTTTATTTAAAACAGTGTGTCTTAATGTCTATTAGTCTGCACATGTGTTACGTAGTACAGAGAAGAAAGCTAGGATAGAATAACCTTTTCTTAAGGATTTACTGAACTTAATTCACAGCAGTCAGTAATCAACAAAGGAAAGAATTTAGAAATGAAAAAACTAGAAGAACGCAGCTTTTTTTGAGGAATGGGAACGTAGAAAAGTCAAACAGGAGGACAATAAAGCTAGTTTTTTTTTTTTTCTTTTTTTTTTTTTTTTTAAAAATATAACATTCTCCCCACTTGCAAAAGAGATTGTAATTGAAAAAGTTTTATAAAATCCAGTCGTTGGATTGGTCTCTGAATCCTGCTAGACCGGCATGGAGGTAGTTCACCACTGGAAGAGCCAGACCTCTGAGAAGGCTGACTTTCAGGATTCTTCCTATTATTCACAGATTCATTTTCTGTATAAGGTGAAGAAAAATTAAAAACCTGCATCAGGCAAAAGGGTTGAATCTGAATGGTCCACGTCAATTGAGTATTTTCAGGTCCATTTGAGGTCCATCTGGGCGTGGAAAATGTATAACTGGTCTCATTAGCGCCACCGAATCTTCCCGCCATCATTGTGACGTATTTTTGGCATGCGTAACATAGTTGGCCTTTAGGAGTTCCACCACCTCAACGATAATTTCATATTTACCTCTGCCACCGAATTTTTAATAATACCTCCCAGGCTCATTAGCCAAACAGGCAATGCAGTAACGGTGGAGTACCGCCTTTCAAAATTGAAAAAATTCGTTCGTGGAGGGTTGCATTAATAGTGGTGCATAACAGGGAAGCGGATAACATTTTCACATCATGTAGAACATCCTGCCAAGCACTAATTGGTAACTGTTTCGTTTCCAGGCCCAATAATATGGTATTCCAAATTATGCCGTTATAAATTCGCATTTGCTATTGCCTCTTTTTTATAAGCACATAGTATTACCGCATTCAATTCCAAGTCGTTTAGAGAAATTGTTTAAATTCTCCGACATAAACAAAGTTCCTCGATTTGCACAGTGAATGAACTGGAAGCCAGTGATGGAGAAAATATTGTCAGGCACTGAATAGCAGTTTTCGAAGAGCAATTTTGCAATGAAAAAAAAAAAATCGAAAATATTCTGACAGTTTTTTAAGTACATATATCGGTAAATGTCGGGGATACTTTTAGGCCCTTTGTAGTCTATGGAAAGACGCTGAAATTCATTTAAAGGGAAACGGATCAGAACATTACTAGCAATTAACAAGAATTGGGGTTTTATTTTTGGCACAGGTTTTGTATTCAGAAGTCACATCTATTTTCTCATCAATAGTTTTACGGCATATTCTGAGACCTTACAACATGCCAAAAGCGCTAACCCCAGGATGTATTAAGGAATTTCGGTATCTATTTAAGTTCCTTCAAGGAAAAGCAGCAGCACCACATACTCTGGATAAAGGTATCCGCAAATGTGTTTTCATTTCCAGGATGGTGTTTTAAGTGTTTATGAAAAGGGAAGAAGTTCCATTTCACACTAGTATAATTTTATCATTTTAAAAATTTTCCGCGATTAGGAAATTTAAACATAAAAATACGGTTTGTTGATCAGTAATAATAGTAAAATGTTTCCCGGCAAGGAGGTCTCTCCATTTACGAATGCATTATTCTATAGCATATGCTTCTTTTTCGACTATATGAAGTCGCAAAATTTCAGAGGGTTTTCATTGGTAAAAAAAAGAATGCTTACAGGTCGATCAGCTTGTAAAAACAATCTCCAATAGCCTTTTTCTGAGGCATCGGTTTCAATAGTAAATGGCAATTCATCATGAAATAATTTTTTACAGATGACTTATCAATGTCTTTCTTAAAATTTTGAAAGAATTTATAACTATAGGGAGGCATAGGGAATTGTTTATTTTCACCAGTGGACGAATTTTGTGTGAATATTTAGGTATCCATTTTGCATAGTAAGCAAACATACCAAAACACCTTTTTAACTAATTTGAGTCGGAAGGAGGAGGCATTTGCAAAAATGACTTCAAACGCTCAGGATCGGGTTGGATAGTTCCGTTAAAATTTGATATCCAAGCAAGTTAATAGAAAGAAGTGAAAACTCTGATTTTTCCGGTTTATTTCGAGGTTGTATGTCTAGGCAGCCTTTAAAACATTCTAATTTGTGGTCGTGCTCCTCCTGGGTTTTTACCGCTAACCTTTATATCATCTATATTTTAAAGGTTTCCAGATAATTTGTTATCAGAAATGAAAGAATTTATAAATCATTGAAAGGCAGAAACCCCATTAGTAACACCCATTCCTATTTGTTTAAATTGGTACAGACGAGTTAATAAAAATACCGATTAAAATAAATAAATAAAATAAGAAAATAAAAATAAATAAAAACAAGCAAAATAATTTAACCCAAATAAATAAATAAACGACTTCCGGTAAAATAACCGCCATAATAGACTACCCACAATGCACCACTGACCCGTATATATATATATATATAAGTAGCTGAGAAAAATAACAGCACACGTGACCTGACGATTGCATATAGCATGAAACAGATTGTCGCCTCTAAGTGTTCTCTATGTTCACTTTTATATTTACACATGCTCTATCTTTGATATTGAGCACTTTATCCCATAAATATAGCACACCTTAAGACTATTTTTCTTCATATGTATATATATATATATATATATATATATATATATAAAGAAGAAAACCTTGAATATTCATTTTGATTGTATTTTATTTCGTGGATATTGAAATATTAATCTCTTCAGATCAAAATCTCCTTAGTAAATGGAGACAATATACCAGATGGATATATTAGATTGATAGCGGGGAGGTAAAGCAAGAAAGAAGAGATGAGATTGGAAGTAATGGTAGTAGTAAGCTTAAACTCGCTGGCCTGGCCAAGAATTTTTCCTTTAAAGTTTGGAACATTTTATATTGGGTTATACTGCAAATTGATCATTATGGCCTATTGTCTTAGTCAGGAGAAACCAACTTAATTCCAAATTAGTCTAATGAAAGAGTCCTTAATACAATTAATATGTAGAGATAACAATACTGATACCTAAAAATTCATATCTTCAGACCGAAATTTCTTAGTCAATGGAGACAATATACCAGATGGATATATTAGATTGAAAGGGGGAAGGGAAAGCAAGAGAGATGAGAGAAAGAGGGGAAGACTCTTTTAAAAAGATGAGGTGGAGGGTTAAGGAAAAGAAAGGGTTAAAGAAGTAACAACTGGGTAGTAGTAGAGTCCTTAAAACAAATAAGTAGAAATTACAATAATAATAGTAATAATACTATCAGACATAAATGGATTTTAAATACAAATAAATAAAACAAATAAATTTAGAAAATTAAAAGTAAAAATACAAATAAAAGTAAAGAATAAAAAAACGGTGTATGGATAATGATACAAAAAATGTTAGTTTAGAAATATAGGTATGGTGTACATCGGCAAGACAAGTTATAGATCCAACTGTGTGTGAAGAACCACGCAAAAAAAAAAAAAAATTGTATTATACTAAATATCAACTCACATTTGCACGTAAACATATACACATGTGTACATGCCTCCATACATACACATGAATGTGCACCCATATGCACTATTAACTATATAAACTAACCAACACATCAAGTGTGCAATCCCCCCCCCCAATGTTTTTATGGGATTTTAAAATTGTTCTTATGTCAACATTTCAAGATCAGTTCATTCCATTGATTTAACAATTGGTTAGCATTTGTGTATTTAATGCAATTTTTTTTTGTATACACAGATCGCATCTGTCCCAGAAGTTGTTGGGGGTTTGAGACTGATAGATGATTTCCCATTTGATTAGTGGGGTGAAACCACTATTTATAATCTTCCAATAATGCTTGGATAGAAGAGTTTGGTTTCTCAAGGCAATATTGGAGCAGGAATGTCGGTGACTGTATAGTCTCTGTTTCCCATTTCCAGTGGATATTCCTATGCATATCATTTTGTCATTGGTGTTTTTCTTCAGGAAAATGTTAGCTTGGTATACCACATTTTCCGAATTACAGGTACCTCTGACTAGGCAATTGGTTCTGCTTTTACAGTTACAAGTCTTTTGGTGTTTTGCTGTCATGGGATGCTTTTAATATCTGGCTGTTGTGTGTACTAATAATGTTCTGCATGTTTTTGGTGCAGGAATAACTAATTTTGAGTTTTTTTATTGAAAATTTTCTGTACAGGGTTATTTTAGTTAAAGTACTTGTCAACTAAGTTTAAGAAGTATTTGCCAGATTGGATAGCTTACAGAAAGAGTGTTGAACCATATTTTATCTTTCTTTCTTCTGTTTGTGGTTTTACTTGTTTTGTTGTTCTGTAAGGATTCTTAGTAAACTAATTTTTGTTTGAAGTTACTCTTACTTCGAACAAAAATTAAAAATATGATCTTGCTTCATCATAAGCTATTTTGTTTTGATTAAATATTTTTCTGTTTTACGATTACTCTAGTGTTTATAGTGTGGGGAACTTGTTTAACTATTGAGTTTGGGTGATTTGAGTTTACATTAATGCAAATCCGAGTTTGATTTTCTTTGTGAAATGGCTTATAGGTGTTGTTTGAGAGGTTGAAGGTGACATCTAAGAAATTGACTATCTTTCAATTTTAAAACCTAAAAATTGGAAAGCCCTTATAATTTTTTTCTTTATTCTAGAAGACAGGACCATTACTATTTGGGATGTAGATAAGTCCGTCATCTCTGTAAAGGCCCACTTGTCTAGAGTCAATAATCCTACTAAGAGTGTCCAGTATGTAGATACCTACTAAGTTTGCAATTTGAGCAGAGTCATATGCTCCCATGGGAACATCAAAGCCATTATTCTGTCTTTTAACCCAAGAAGAATTGTTATATACTTGTAGAGATTGTCTAGCAGCTAAGATAACTCTGGATTCATCATCAGTAATATCAATCCAGCTTTTTGCAAATTCTAAACTTTTAAGTAATAGCTCTTTTGAAATGGATGAGTAGAAGTCTATAATGTCAAATTGTATAAAAGTGGCAATTTTTAATATTTTGGAACCATTTTGTTGTATTTGAAGAGTCTTTCTAAAGATTATTATAGTGTTTTTCGTGTATCGTTCATGTTATTTTTTTGAGTGTAATTTTAGAAATTAGGCTTAATTCTGTTTTAGAAGGATTAATTAACCGTGATTGTAGATTATTGTCAAAATTAGTTTTGTGGTCTTTGAAAAGTAGATATGCATTTTTTATGTGAGTTTTTCCCATTCTGTCTGCAACATCAAATTTATTAGCAAAAATATGTATGAGGAAATGGTGTTATCATTATTTTTTTATAATTACTAGTTATTCTACTGAGGAGGATTTTGTGATAGTTTGAAGGTTCAATTTGTGGAAAAGTTTTGTGATTTATTGGCTTTAACCCATATTTTTTTAGAATTTTGTGGAAAGTTTTGAGTAATAGGTGTCACCAGCAACTGTTCACATCAAACAAAAAATAGTTTTAAGCTCGAATGTAAGAACACTAAATTAATGTGGCCAGTTAGAAAATATAAAGCAAGAAATGAATAGACTAAATATTAATATTCTTGGAGTGTGTGAAACTAGATGGGCAAATAATGGAGATTGTGTCAGCAACAGACAGTCATACATGTAGGATGAGAGAATAATGAGAGAGGAGTAGGATTATTACTAGATGAAGACATGAAGAAATGTGTTCTGGAATACAATCAACTATCTGATAAAGTTCTTCTAGTTATGCTGAAAGGAAAACCATTTATTATATTCATTGTAGTTGTATATGCACTGAAAGTAAAAAGCATCTAAGAAGAAATTGAAAGTTTTACTTACACTGGACAATGCCAAGACCCAATGAAAATTGTACAAAATTACAATCATCATGAGAGACATGAATGCCAAAGTAGAAAAGAAGCAAAATGGTGAAATAGCAAATTCAGATTAGGAGTGCCAGCAGCATGATTCAAGTCGGGAGTCATTTGGCGGACTGCGTGAAATAGAGCTGGATGTATGGATTGACAGATGGACAAAGAGGAAGTCGAAGTAGGCGCAGCTGAGTTGGTGTCTGTTTCATGACTGCCCGGTGTAATGGCCAAGAAAGGGAGTCACGCAATCCATTTCCTTGAGGTGACCAACGACGAAGGAAGAATAGCTGGTCTGCCGGTGAACGGCGCACTGCACTTTCTGACCCCCCTCTCATCACCACTTTTTTCTTTTTGTTTACTACACTTATGAGCATGAAGAATCCCAGGAGAAGAAACAAAAACTAAATTAACTATATAATGATAAAAAGAGATTCGGGAGTGTTGTCTTATGCTGTAAAACATACTCAAGTGATGACTGTGGGAGCAACAACCTTCTAGTCATATGTAATCTCGGAACAAAACTACAAAAGTTAAAGAAAGCCAAAAGCAGCACCCAAAGTACACTACAATTGACACCTGAATGCCTACTCTCTTTGCAATTCAGGTCATTGTTAAAAGCAAATACAATGAACTAAATGAGAATGGAAATTCAAAGAGAACATTTAGTGACATCAGAAACTAGATCATGCCAAGAAAAACTTAAGAAAAAGGGGTGGATGACAGATGAAATTCTCCACATGATGATAAAGAAATATAGTGATATCAACAGACTATTTTGCATGGGAACTGATACACAAAGAAAGACTATCACCGCAGTGAATTTTCAAGGAACAGTCGTTCTACACAACACGACACACATTTACTCTATCCTTCATCCATAATAAAGCCTATTGAAACATATAAGCCTACTGTCATAATTATATGGTGGCATTGAAAGGGATAAAGGAATACCAGTCTGAATACTAAGAAACCCACACATGATGGAAAAAAAAGAAAATAATAACAAATTCATGAAGCATATACACCCATGTGAGATGCTGGCAACAAGATACAATGAGCTGTAAGTAACAGAAATATTTCAAACATTCAGACTTAAATTCATAAATAACAAACAATATCATGAGTTCCTATCTAAATTTTCATTCACATTTGTTACGGACAAAAAACATTCATTGCAAAAACTGACTCTGATTATCCACATGTGACACATGAATGATGGAAGTTTAAGAATATGTCTAAATCAAAGACATCTTAACAAAGCACTCAAGAGACCTCATCATAAGGTTCTAACACTGGAATAGCAGGCTCATCATTTACTGGTGCCAGAATATTCTCAAAAATTGATGGCTATTGGTTAATTCACCTAGACACCAAATCTCAATTGCTGACAACCTTCTAATCACCATTTGGCAGATACTGCTTCCAGCAATTACCTTTGGGACTGAATGTCTCTCAATATATCTTTGAAATGAAAATAGACCAGATCCTTGAACAAGTTGATGGTGTAGTAGAAATAGCTGATGACATTGTGGTGTGTACAGATAAGGAACATAACAGAATCTTGCACACAAACTAATGCAGGTAGCTGCAAAAAATGGTTGTGTACTCAACATGAAACTGCACAATAAAAGTAGAAAGCATATCATTTTTTAGCATGGTCTGCAGTGCAAGTGGCATGAAGTCTGACCCGAGAAAAAAAAAAACCCCAAAAAATCAATGACATTATAAATATGCCAACCCGAACATCCAAAAAAGAATTATAGCACCACCAAGACCAACAGAAAGCACACTATGACAAAAGTGCACATGACTTACCAAACTTAGCAATAGTGTCAAAATGCCCAGAACTGAGATCATATATGTTTCTGTCTCTAGATGGATCAACAATAAAAATACCATGCACACCCACATCAAATCAAGCATGAACACAACTCCAGAGCAAGAAACCACAACTAGAAATGTCTATTCAATACATAAACCACTTAGATGTCAGACAGTGTAAAAGTACAGACAGACATCTTCCCTGTTTTTTTTTTTTCTTTATTAGTAAGGGGGTGTGTAGTAATATCAACAGACTATTTCGCATGTGCACTGATACACAAAGAAAGTCTCGCAGCTCAGTGGTATGTTCAGGGAATGATCACTCTGCACACATGGCCTTGGCACAACACTACTCACATCTACCCTATCTTTTGTCCATAATAAAGTCTATTGAAAAATACATTAGCCTCCTATCATCATTCCAAGAACTAGCAAACATTGCCAAGGTATAGTACAAAATATAGTACATTAGATGCAAATGCAGGCAAGCAAAAGAGGATTGACTCAATGAAAAGTGTGCAGAAATAGAAAGAATGAGCATCTCAGAGGATTCGGTCCCATGGAGCTTGGTGACTTCATGCAGTTATTTATATTAGTTTTGCAAGCAGTAGCTGGATGATGGTCAAGTGACACTTGTTGTGCACATCTCTGCTTACCAAGTCAGGACTTTTATCTCCTTCATGCCATTGTCTCTGGTATTAACATTGGGTTACCATGATTTATATTGGGATTGATAGTAGAATGCTTTCTTCTTGCCTTCTCCACAGTCATTTTAGACACCAACTGGCCCTAGACTCTTCGTGAAATTCACTGCCCTTTGATAGGTCTTATCTTTCATCCTACAGGGTACTTGCATATGACTGCAAAAAGTTTTATTTTATATTGCAATTTTGGCATTGCTTTAAGCATCTTCAATTTTTGTAATTTTATTATTTGTCAATAACTGGGAGGTCATAACAGTTTAAGAGCATAAAACTGCATTTCAACATCATTTGGTGATAGTCAAATAGTCTGTTATTCTTGATATCTGCACTCGGGCTTTTCTCGGTCTACAAGCATCTGGGATGTTCTTTGAACTAAGTGTTGACCATGTACCATCAAACCTATATTTTCTGCACTTGTAGTATAAAGTTTGTATTTATCAATCATTTCATTTCCCTTTTCCCTTCCTACTTCCACAGTTTAATTCCCTCATTATGATGAAGAATTTTTGTGACTTACATTAGGTACCTCCACTTGCCCACTGAAAAAACTGCATAACATGTTGAAAAAAGACCCCAGACTTAATAAAAACAAAGTTTTATTGTCAAAATGTTTGTGTTGTTATTAAGAGGAAAGGCCAAAGTATTTTTTTATATTTTATCATTTTTTAATCCTTTCTAGCACGTTTGAAATTTTGGTTAAACATCTTGTTATTTTTACATAATATTTACAATTAGTGTTTTTTCACTTTTTTCAGCTGAAGAACACATTGATTTGGAAATTCTTGCAAAAATCAAGTAATAGTTAGATTTTAATGGAACTTTTTTTTAGAAAATCTTTAATGAAATTTTTTTTTTTAATTAAATTTTTGAATCTCAAAATTTGTTTTATTAGTTAAAAGCAGGAGTTCTTAGAGAATTTAAATCATCATTTTTTTTTGTAAAGCAGTTATTGAATATGTGCTCTGTGAATTGTAAAATAAAAAAATGCAAATAAACTAATTATTAGAAAATTAGAAAAGCTTATAATTGCTTCTATAAGATTTATTAAAGACGCTATTTTTTTTAAAAAAATTTTTTGATGAATAATGAATTTTTACGAGAATTGTTTTCATTTTGTAAAATTTTAATTATAATAATTGATAATATTATAAATCATTTAAAATTCTACATCAATCTGGTTAGGTGATGTTGTTAAGTGAAAACTATATTTATGAATCAAAAATTAAAAAGCTCAAAAATCACTTACCCTCAATATTTTTTTTAAAAAATTAATTTTTTTTATTTAAAATTTAAACATTACCATAACTTGGGGCATGGTCATTTTTATGGCATTATTATTAAAGATTATGGTTGACCATACATGGTATAATCAGATGACTATAATAAATTTAAATTCAACATTCCTAAAATTAGATTATGGAGAATATTTTTTCAACATTTTTTGCTGAAAATAGTACATAAAAATTATGTAAAAAAAAAAAATTTAAAAAACCACCCATTTTCTTAAATTTTGTTTTAAAAAAAGTAGAACAAAAGTAAAGGTGTTGTCAACAGATTTTATCCTCATCAATAAGATTGATGAGTGACACATCAGTGAAAAGTTCATAATCACTTAATCATTTGTTTTAAAATCTATTTTTTAAACTATTTTCAACTTTTTTTTTCAAATCTGATTAATTTTACTTTAAATCAGCTAATATTCATCAAATAAAGTTTTAGAAAAATATATTTTATTTTTGGGAGATTTTTAAAAACAAGAATTAACTTTTGTTTACAAATGTGTCAAAAATGGCTGATATTTATCAATTTTCTGAAAGTGACAGAAAAGTTGAGATTCCAATCAATACAAATTATATTTGAAATACACCAAAGTATTTTGCTTACTGGAAATAGTAAATTTAATCAATTAAAGCTAAAATGAAAGCTTCAGGTATTCTTTTTCATTTTTAAAAAATTATTTTCAACCTTAGGTATCAAAACTGAGTGGAGGTACCTCCACTTTTTTTGAAAAAAATTGTGTAAAATAAAAAACTTCTAATGTAAATTTTATATACTATTATTATGATAGTCATATTAAATAGTTTTTTTTTTTTTTAATTACCAATCACCTGTTGAAATACCACATTTCTTTTGCTCAGTTTTAAAATTTACATCACCCTTTTTTAATTTTTTTGAAATTTTTTCAAAATTCATTTATTTCTTAAAATAAAATTTCATATTCTGTTTTTTTTGTATCCTCCTAGAATGTTAATCTTAAATCCTTCCATCTCTTGTTTCACATTTTCTATCTTTCCACATGGATATTTTCTTTTCTTAATATTTCCAAAATAATAACTTTTTTTCAAACTTTCACTCTTCTAAAGTTACTCAGAAAAGAAGACTAAAAAAAAAAAATTCAATTCAAAAAAACAAGGTGAAATTTTAAAAAAGGAAATTCTAAAAATATCTTTTGACTTCAAACAATGTGTGTAGATTGTCTGAAGAAAAAAATCTTTTGGTTTGAATATTGATGTTTTGTATTTTTCATTTTTTTAATTTAATTATAATAATTTTTAAAAAGTAAGTTTAAAAAACTTTATGCTGTGAGTGAAAGTTTGAAAAAAAATATACAAGGATTTGAAATGCAAATGAAAAATTTGGTTGTGTATTTTGTAATGAAGTTCTGTGTTGATATTTTGTTATTTCAACATTGGATTTTTTCAAAAGAAGAGAATAAAAAAACAAATCTCTATTACCAAAAAATGAATGGATAAACCTCTTTTCTCCTCTTTTTTTAAATTAATTTTAGGAAAATGGTTTATAATTGCTTGAAATTTAGAATGGGGTTTCTGGTTCCCATCTTCTAAGGCCTTAAAGTTGATATCTGTCATACTTTTTATGATATGACTGGCTGGTTACTATAATTCTTTATATTGAAAAATCTGGTTGGCAGTTTTCTGGTTGCTGCATCCTGACTGGTAAAAGTAAATTTCCATCAAACTTTTTTAGTGTTACTTTAATAAAGCTCTCTGGTTAAAGATAGGATAATGTCATTTTCTTGATTGCCAAGTCAAATATGGAGATAAGTGTCCAGGTAAAAAAAAATCATGGGAAAAAAAATGAAATTTGGATAAGGGTAAACACATTGAAAAATTTCATATCTTATAAATAAATTGAAAATTCATATAAATTTTAATTCAAATTTTAATGTTTGTTTTGATACTTTCTTCATATAAAAGGAAATTTCTTTTTAGCAAATTTAGGAAAAATTGAACTATTTGACATTATCTAATAATTTGACCACAAATTGTTAGATTTATATTTTAAATTTTTGAATCTTTATATATGTCACCAATCTTTTTGGTTTGTTTAATTTTTTCAATACAACAAACTTTTTTTTATTCCTTCTTATTTGTTGGTTTTTAGGTCACAAAAATGCTGAAAAAGTTATGGGAAACTACAACTCACTAACTATAAAATATATGTCTTGAATATGTGATATCATAAATTGTTATAAAAATTTTTTTTTTTTTTTTTTTTAGATTTTGGATCCATTTATTACAGATTAACTGTTTATCAAACAAAAATGGAACCTATAAATCCATTCCCTTCTTTAAGTAATTGATGACTTTATTACTGGCCAACATAAATTAATTGACGTTTTTCCTAGCCAAAATTGACATTTTTTTTTTGACCTTAGTGTCTCCTTCCTATATTATTCTCTTTTGGGCAACCCTGAGGCAGTTCCTTTATGCTATATATTTTCATTATATTCCAGCTATAAATGTATTATCTTAGATGATGACAGTCATTCTGTATTTTTTATCATTCCAAATTTTTAAATATTTATTCTATGATTCTTGTTTATTAATAAAAATAAAACTAAACCAAACTGGCAAAAAAAAAATAAGGTTTTAGCTGAAATGTTTCTTTTCTCCAACATTTTGAAAATTCTCAATTTCTTTAATGGTTAAGTTTTTTGACCTTGGAGCATTTAATTTTATTTTTGTTCTTTTTTTTTTTCAAATGACACATCCTTACAACTAAATTCTAATTGTTCTTGGCAGCATGGATTTCTTTTTGATTTAAAAATTCTATATATTATACCAATTATATGACAAATATTGGGGTATGTTCATAAAAAAAAAAATCAATGGCATTTTATATTGTCTATTGATTCTCCATATTGTTTTTATTTGTGCATCTCTTTACTTTACTATTAAAATCTAGTTCTATCAAAAAGCCTTTATTGTTCTCATTCTTCTCAGGACTTTCTTTTTATATAGAATATCTTTGTTTGTTTTTCAGTGCTCTTCATTTATCAAATGGTTCATCACTCTAATGCCACTTGGTTTTGTTGAATCTTCCTTTTTGAATCTTTCAATTTTTTTATTTTTGTTTCTCTTAATGCATTTCTTTTTTTCTCTAATTCACAAAAAATAAAATCCAAATGGTCTTGTTGCACTTGTGTAAGTCTTTGTAACACTGAATTAGATTTTCTCAAAATGTGTCAATTATTTCTTTCAACTTGTTTATTAGAACCCCCTTTTATCCAACCCCCTTTTTGTTACCAATGCATTATTTATTCATTTTTTAGGAAAGTTTTTGCAAAAAGTTAATGTTTTGATTTTGAAAAAATTGTGCCATTGGAAAAATTTAAAAAGCCTATTCAAAGTCTCATGTTATTGTGAAAATTTGTTATACAAAGATTTTGGTTCAACTGTATTTTATCTGTTCAGTGCTTTTCAGACCATAGGAATGACTTTTTACCAATGTGACAGGTCTGATCATAACAGACACCTCTTTGTATCTGCTCATAATATTTCAAGCATGTCCTCAATGAGGCAAAGTCACTGTGGTGCTGGTAGAATGAGATACCATATAGTCTTTAACAAGTTTAGTTTTCATGATTATTGGTGACTCTGGAAGAAAAAAAATAAAAAATCATCATCATTCTCAATCCCTTAGGAGGAAAAAAATCAGTTTTGAAATTTATCATCTACTAATGATAAAGGATTTGGAGCTTAAAAATGGTTATAAATTCTCTTCAACTCCATTTCTCAACTATTTATATAGTGTCTTTGCCTGATTTTTTCCATCTAAGGGATATACATTCTTCCATCCATTATTTTTTTTTTCATCTCAATATAGATCCCCAAAAAGCATGTGGACTTGTTGCTAATTCTTATTTATCCTAATGTAAAAAAATGTGCTCCTGAACTGGCTCCTGTTCTCTTCAAACTCTACAGCAAATGTCTTGCTGTTTCTTGCTTTCAAGCTTTTTGGAAATCCTCCTCTATAGTTCCTGTCATTAAAAACTTTGGTGAAAAAAATTGTGACCTTTATTTAAATTATCATCCTTATTGCTCTTTTTAAATTTGTTTTGTCAAGATACTTGAAAAGCCCTTATCATTCCATCAATCAAAAAATCTCATTTTGCAAAACTTTCTTTCAAATAAAGTAACATGAAATTTTTCTCAGTCAACCACTGACCTGTTAATGGTGTCACTGGCTGATTATTTGACTTGACCCAATCTTTCTTAACAAATTGTTTAATGAAAGTTGTGTTGAACAAACATTCCTCTACATCCTTATCCATTAATGCAGGAGTCCCCTAAGGCTCTGTCTTTGAATCTACATTTTTTCTTTGCTTTATCAATGACCTTCTTGATGTCATCTTGGTATTTAGGCTGATGGCACAACTATATAATTCTGTTTTAAGGGTTTCTTCAATAAGTCCAATAAAGTAAAATTGGTAGCTGATCTAAAAAATGACCTTCAATCAGTTGTTAACTGGGGCAAATAATGGCTTGTAAGGTTTAACACTTCCAAAATGAAATTGCTATTTTTATTCAAATCATAAAAAAATCATTTTTGGCCTTTAAATGCTATCCTTAAATTTGAAAAAAAGTTATTTAATCTTCTTAGTATATCTTTTTCTTTGAAATGAAATTACAAATGGTTATATTGAATCAATTTCTGCTCAAAAAATTAATTACTATGTTGTATTGATAGTTTTTTCTCATTTTGATTTTATCTTGGATAATTTTAAATTAAAACCATTTGTCTGTGCATTGAATATTGCTCCCATATATATATATACAAATATAACTATATATAAGCAAAAGATCTTTTTTATTATAAAAATATTTATAAAAATATGTGTGTGTGTGTGTGTGTGTGTGTGTGTGTGTGTCTGTAACGTTTATATATTGGATTGAATTTCCTACATTTTTTAGCCGATTTCAACAAAAAATTCACAGGACTACATAAAATTACCTTCTGATGGTTCTAATTTGAGGAAAAATGGGAAAAAACAAAATTGTTTTTTAACAAAATCAATTTGAAAACACGATTAAGACACATCGTGAGAATGAAAGGGGACAACTCACCCACGAAAATGTAAACAAAAAGAGCATAGCATGATGAAAAAAACGCCGAACTTGACGAAAAAACAAAATTTTATCGTCTAATGTTCATATTATTATTAAAGAGGAAAGATCAAAAGTATTTTTGGGGTATTTTTTTTACATTTTTTAATCGTTCCTAGCACGTCTGAAATTTTCGTTAAAAATATTGTTTTTTTTTCAAAAAAAAGGACAGATAATCATCATTTTCAATCATTTTTTTCCATTTGATAAAAAAAAATTAAAATCTTACTTTGATATTCTTTTTTAAAAATCAATTATCATTTTTCAAAACTGATTTTAATAAAAACAGAAATTATACTGTTTATTTAAAATATTTTGAACTAAGCTTAACTTAGCTTCTGCGCCGAAAAAATGTAATTTGAAAATAAAACAAAGCAGGTCATAACCTTTCGCGTCGCTTGACGATTGACGAAAGGCACATTCATGACGTTTAGATAACTTACGGGAGGATAATTCTTTCTACGGATGGAAGGAAGTGAAATTATTTAAGTGAATAAATTATTTACCTCGTTACTTTTAAGGAAAACTTTCAGCGCTCTAATTTTTTTTTTTTTTTTTTGTACTTAGCTTTCATTTTTTTTTACGTTTACGATGCTTTATGGAAAATATAAAGAAATTAAAAAATAAGACTGTTAATAGTGAGATTAAATTTCATAAGAAAAAGGTATCTAATTAATTTAGGTACCTTTCTTATGAAATTTTATCAGAAGTGTACATAAAATACTATAATTTTATGTACATTTATTACATTTTACTGTGTTATTTGTATTTCCATTCATTTTATTATTAATTTTGATATTTCATTTATGGAAAATGTCATAACTGAGATTAATATAAAAATAAGATCATATAAATTAAAGTTTAGCAGTAGTTAAATTTCATAAGATGATACTGTTACTTGTAGGTACCCTTCTCAGTTGAAATTGAAAACTCAAATTAACTTCTCCATACGTGTTTCGCAAAAAAAGTAAAGGGCTTAACAGCGGAGAACAATGCTGAACTCAAATAATGCAACTAAATTGTATTCTGGTTGGTCTTCCGTACTTGATAATTACTGTCCGACTATAAACAAAAAATTACATTTCTTAATTACCATGGCTAATCTGATTGGTCCAAATTATACAATTTTCAAAGCGCTAGACAATGACAATCTCACACGGACATTTTGAAATGTTGATGTTGCTTTTAACTAATGTTAAAATATTTTTTAAAATTCAATTTAAAATTTTTTTAAAATCTTTTTAAAAATTAAAGAAATAAGAAATAATTGTATTAAAAATTCAATTTTCATTGAAAAAATTTTTTTTTGCTTTCAGAAAATATTGTCCATATTCATAAAAACAAGTTAAAACAAATAAAAGCATTTGAAACTAAATAATATATTTGTTTTATTGAGTTTTGTATGTTACAATTCACAGCTGATTTTCAGGTACGTTGGCCAAAAAAAAAAAAAAAAAAAAAAACATGATTTGCATTCTTCAAAGCCTTGTGCTTTTTTAACTATTGTAATCACTAAAACCGATGGTCTCGAATTTCTAGAGTTTTTCATAAAATTAGTTATGGGGGTGTTAATAAATATAAAAAAAATATTTCTGCCATGACTTTAATAAAAAAAACATATTTATAATAATTTCGATCATCTGTGAATAGTTTCTGAAAGTTTCATTAACATCTGACAATTATTTTTATTTTTGCAAGATTTTCCAAATTAATGTGTGTAAATACAAAAAAAAACGCGCTAAAAATTATCTATGTTATTTACTACCCCTTGTTGCGACAAAGAGAAACAAGGTTTTTTAAATCAAAATTTAGAATATTCTAAAAAGATGGAAAAATTTTTAAAATAATTAAAAAAAAATTTAGTCTATCCTCTTCATAAAAACATAAGCATTTTGACGATAAAATTTTGTTTTCATAAACTTTGGCGTCTTTTTCATCAGACTATGCTCTATGTTTTAGCGATTCCGTGGAGTGACTTAGGTTAAAAAAAAGGTTGTGGTTGTTTGTGTGTGTGTGTGTGTGTGTGTGTGTTTGTGTGTGTGTTCTTATATATGGGATCGGATTTCTTACATTTTTCAGCCGATAAAACAAACATCCACTTTTTTTTTTTTGGTAGTATTTCTTATTGTCTTGCACACTTTTTTCTTTATTTATACATTCAGAATGCTTTAAAAATTCCATTTACAAGACAATTGTTTATAATAAAATTCTAATTCTATTCAATCGATAGACTCATAACGATTGAAAACAATGTTTTTGTTTGAATTTGGGTTTGACCAATTCGTAAAAAAAAAAAAAAAAAAAACTAATTAAGACATGCGTGTCCGTCAACCTTAAACATTAATCTTTGTCAATTTTATTTTTCAGTCTTTATGATGGTCGATACTTGATCTATCTCTTACTGTTATATCCCCGGGCAACGCCGGGCTCTACTGCTAGTTCTCAATAAAATCCAAAGAAGTCTAATGTCATGACCTGACATCTCAATTTCACTTACTCATTGCTGTGACATAACATCCTTTTGTCATTTCTACAAATATTTTCATGGCAATTGTTCTAATAAATTTTCTTACTTGGTAATTTGACTGCATGAATTTAAGTGTGTTACTAGATTGGCAACTGTTGAAAGATGTAACTATGCGCTCTGTTCTAATAGTTTATTTTCTTGCCTGTGGAATTCTCTTCTAGTTTTGATCTTCAAAAATTTAAATATAATGTCCCTTGCCTTTCTTTGTTCTTGAATCCTGTTCTTTTATTATCCCTTCTCCTCACTAACATCTCATTTTCTTTCACTCTCAATAGTGGCATTATCATGTTGCCTGGGCTAAAATTATTTCTTTTTAAAATGATTTTGGCCATCATAACAACATGCAATTTAAAGTCTTTTTCTTTACAATTCACTCCAAGCATGATGATAATGCCACTAAGATACAAGGGGCTACTGGAAGTGAAAGAGAAGGAAAAGACTTTTATAAGGAATTGAAAACTCAATAATAGTATAAATTTCAGAGTTTAGATGTTGATATTAGAAGTATAGTTGAAGTAAAATATACATTCAAAAGTAAATACTTGACAAAATCTGTTGATATTGGGAGATGTATCTGGGCCCAGTTCATAAAGATTTTGTTGTATCATGTCTGAATATTGTATGAACATGCACATACAAAAGTGTTGAAAAGGATTTGGTCTGGTCCACTTCCCAAAATCTGTCCAAGTAACCAAATATTCAAATCTTATTTTTCCCCACTTATTGTTTAGGGAAAAAACTTTTCAGCATCCACTTGTTGAAAAGTTCTTGACTAATAGTCAAAATCATTATTCTGATATTTGGTCATTAAAGTACTGAGTTTTGGGAAGTGGGTTCAGTTGAGAAATTCCAGAGAATATAAGTTGATCTAAAAACAAAAAAGCTGAAATAATTAATGCAATAAGACTTGCAACTATTTGGAAGAAAACTTTCATAGATGTAAACAGAAACTTTCATTGATGTTTGTTTTCAATCTTTTGTAGTGAGGGAATTTTAGTTTTTCTTACGGGCCAGGAAGAAATTGAAGCAACTGTGAAACAGATTTGGGATATTTCCAAGGAATTGGTAGGAGAAGCTCCTCCATTATGTGTATTTCCATTGTATGCATCTCAGCCACCAGTTGTGCAATTACGGGTATTTTCACCTGTTCCTAAAGTAAGTATACAATAAAATGAATTAAAATTTTTACATGAGTAGTGAGTAAAAAGTAAAACTGTATTATATTTTTTGCTAATGAAAATTTATTCAAGTATTTATTTCTGCAAGAAAAAAATTTAATTTAAAATTTTTGACATATTTTGCACATTGTCTTTTAACATCATTCTCATTGTGACACCCACCGGTGGTCGCAACGCCAGTGCCAATATGGGACGTCCCCTAGTCGCAACGTTAATATATGACAATGTGCCGTCGGCCCGTGGTCAACTCCCAGTTGCGGTGTGAAGCTGTAAGGTTGCTTCCACCAGCATTTTGGGGTTGACTCCTTGTCGCTGTCACCAGCCGGTCCTGGTCAATCTGGTCATTTCTGATTAAATACCAGCTTTGTCGTTCTCAGCTCGCCTCCAATGCTAGGTCACCAAAGTAACTGCTTTGATCTCAAGTCTAACCTACCCACGCCAAATTTTGATCTTAGGTAACGAAATCAATCAGGTGTCAATGTGTAAAAAAAAAAAGCTGAATCTGGGTAAAGGTGATACCGCTGGCGTAAGTAAAAGAAAAATAATAAAAAAAACTCAAATCAACCCAATCGTTGAAAAATAACAATTATCTTTATCTGTTTAAATACAGGTGTGTTTCTCTCAGCCCGTTTCTATGGATTTGTGACCTTTTTGTGTTTTTTAAGAAGGCTATAGTATCTTAAGTCATTCGTCAATACAAACTTGCTTTTGGTAGGAAGACCAAGTCAAAAAGGACAGGGAAATCTTGGTCAGCTCCTGCAAAGCGCTATTCTTCGTGCACAACAACTCTCTGTTGATCTGTGTCTCCAATCTCCAACCCAACTCTCTGAATGCCTGGGGACGTTTGTTTATATGGACACCAACCAAAACCGGGTTGGGGCTTATCGTGGTTTGGTTTCTTTGACAATTCTTAATTCCCAACAAAAATTTTCTTTTGTCCCCAGGACAGGAAAATTTATTACTTCCCATTTTTGGAAGCTAATCACTTTCCCTTTCAGGTGTTTTCTCCTTTGTCCATGAGGAGAGGTCGGAGGAGAATTATCCTCCTAGACACTTCGTTTCTCATATTGGTATCTCATACCAATCCTCTTAGTGGTGTCAACAACTTTCCCGCCTTTCTCATACATTCAGCTTCGCCTATCACTCATGCCACCACTCAGCCAATGATCGCTCGACAGTGTGGGTGTGGCTAGACTTGGCCTTCTTAAAATTATTGTTCAGAAAAAAAAAATTCTCTTTTCTTTCCTTTTTTTCTATCAGCCAGAATTCTTATGAATCCCACGTGGCCATAATTAAATTTTTATCTTATCCGAGCCACCCAAAATCCACTTAGCAGAATCTCTACTGACTCATTAATCACTGCTAGTCAACTTTTAAAACTGGGTGGTCGTTTCCACCTGAAAATCAAATTCTTTATTTTTCTCATGTCTTAAAATTTTTGTATCACCAGATGCTCATTTTCAAGTCACCATGTCTGACAAGAATAATGAAAAAGTTCTTTGTGACTCTTTTTCTCATGTCAAGATTATTACATACAACAGATGGGTCTCTTCATTGGACACAAGAACCAAAATTAAATGATATCTCTGAAAGATAATTAATGGCTATTCTTTTTAGGTGGTCTCAAGGCCAAATTCCTCCACGGTCATGCTGTGGCCCGGCTTTGTTTATTCCTCTCCTGAATTCTGTTTTTCCTTGCTAAAAACTATCTGATCATGACATTAATTAATTCTGACAGAAAAATCTGAAATCTGGTTTTTCTCTTCTATTTTTCTGTCTTCTGCTTAAAGTATCTTTCCTTGTAAATGAAGTAAAATCTTTTCCCATTAATTTTTTTTTTTGTTAAAATAAATGTTGCTCGGTCTGTCTTTCGATATAGCTCTTTCTTGCCTTAAGTATTTCTCGTTTTAATTTCTATGCTTAATTAGTTAGCCAATTACCATAGCTAAATAGTGTCACATCACTCTGGAAATTTATTTTCAGGCTTAATCATATTGTTATTTTATTTTATCTTTTTGTCTTCTTTTTAATAAAATATCTAAACTTTTGGATTGTATAATGCTGTCAAATCAGAAGAAAGCTGATGAGTGCTACAACCTGTGACTTTGTTCAGTTTTATGACATGCTTCATGTCCTCATATACCTGGTTGTCCTTTAGTTACCTCTTACAACCTTACATTCTGAATAGAGTATATCTTCTGACCATAATTTTATAAGTAAAAATTTAAAAAGTGATCCCAAAATATGAATTATAAAATTCACTCAGTTGAATTACAAGAAATATATTTTATGCTTGTTGTTAAAATTGTATTATAGAATTTTCCACATTAAAGAGGCTACCTTACGTCTCTGTAAATAGTCTTTTCTTCTAAGCTGAATTTTTCTGTCTTGCTATCTGTGAAGAGGTCAATCTGTCTTGGTTATTCATGGTTGCAGGCTGATTGAAAAAAAATATGCTCAACTCTCTGTGGCCATGCCTCTCCTACTGCACTAAGAGGTGCAAGGTCAAGGGTAGTCTTTGATGTTCAAGGTGCACCACTGGGGAAATGTTGAGAGAGCTGAGCAATTTTAGGAATCCCATATGTTAATGCGAATGATGTCACATGAACATATGGGATTCTTACTTTAAATTCAATTATGTGTTAAATTCTACTTGAATGGGCTTTCAGAAGTCTTCACAATCTTTGAAGAAGGTCTTTTACAATCTACTCTGACCATTTGTAATTGGGTTTGATTCAAAAACAATAATTCAAATCCACAGTGCCATCCCTCCAGAGAACCCCTTGCCCACTGCATTTTAAACAAGACCTTGTGTTATATTCTGTTTGAGTGAGAGTGTGGGTAGATACATTCTGTTGAAAGAAAAAATATGCTCAACTCCAGTGGGTCAATGCCTCCAAGCAGCGCTAATGCCTGAAGTCAATTTTTGTAACTAATTTGATGCATTTGTGAGATTCCCATTCTAAATATGACTTTATGGACATGTCAATAAATGCAGTTTCTTTTGCCATTGCCTCATAAATCTTTGCCACTGTGAACCTAGCAACTATTTCTTTGTTATTTTTTTCTGAAAAGAGTCACCTCAATCAGCAAACCAGCACTTCTTTTATATCAAGTAGATTAAAGTTTTTGTTGTTGATTGGTATCCATCAATTGTAAAAACCAAAAACAAAACACTTTCTTTTTGCTTTCAGGCTATTATTTAAATGAATGGTCCTGGTCAATTGCAAGGATATAATTGTAAATAATGATAGATTTCAATTCTTTGCCAAATTTTTGTTTACCCTGATTCATTTGACTTTTGCTCTCCAAACTTCTAAACAGAATTTAATAATATTTTAAAAATTTATTAAAAATAGTTACTTAGTTTCTGGTTGGGAAAAGACTCTTGACAAGCAATAACTATTTTTATAAATAATTTTTTGCCCAAATCTATTTTTACGTTTATATTTATTGTTTTAATTTGTATAGATTTATTAGATATCTGATAGTTTCCATTGTGTTTTGAACTTTAGATTTCTTTGAACAACACAAAAGGGTATAAAAAGCATTGAAAAAAATAAATTTTTGTTCTTTGCACTTTCAGGGAACAAGAAAGGTGATTGTTGCAACAAATGTGGCTGAGACATCTTTGACTATCAAAGGAATTAAATATGTGGTTGATTCTGGGATGGTAAAAGCCAAGTAAGTTACAATCAATATATGTGACTTAATGTTTTTAAAATTAATTTTTTTTTTTTTTTAACTAATGTTCACCTAATACAAGGGCCAAGGGCCACTCGAGGTAAAGGGTTACATGAATGTAGTTGTATTAACATAAGAAAGAGCAAGATAACAAGAAAGATAGCTAATTTTAGACTTGAAGAAGTTGAGATTTAATTAGTGAATAAAATTTCAGAGTTCGGGTGGAGATGTTAGGAGTATAGAGTTGCATTAGACTTTAGATGGAACTGAAAACCCATTCTTAAACAGGATGAACCTCTACTCCTGTTCAAAAGACTGAGGAGGATTGTGAACTGGTTTTGTGATTCAGTTATAACTATAAATATATTTTTGGTTTAAATGGCAAAATAAAAAAAACTAATACTTTCTCAAGAAACAAAAGTAAAACAGACATCCACCAACAGAATATAATGAAAATAATTTCCTTAGACTTGAATAAGAAAAGTATTGTACACAAAAATACCATCAATTTGACTTGCCCAAGAGCAAAAAAAAAAAAAGACAAAAGTAAAACATTTGATTTGTTTGAGCTCTATTTAAAACTATTTTGTTTAATATCCATGCAGTCATGATCCCAGTCACTGCCTAAACTTCCCCTTGTAGGGAGACCACAGTTGTTTTCCCTTGGGTTGAGCTCATGGCAGTTTTGGCCCCTTTTAGAGAGTAGAACTCTTCTGCCCTTTTTGTCTTTGCTTCCGTTCTTGGAGGAACGGCCTCTTTACCTTCCTGACCACCAGGGTGTCCACATACATGGAAACTGGTCAACACGCACACCTAAATAAAAAAAGTAAACGTACTTTCTGTTTATTCTCAAAACAGACGACGATCAAAGGCCATAAAGTTGGTATGTTATTTCTTTGTTCTCATTCTGTAAACCTC
>CAHIKZ030003763.1:15000-62500 GCA_903632075.3 Acanthosepion pharaonis | reverse complement strand
CCTTACGTTATCAGAGGCCCCCAACGTGGTTAGAGGCTAGAATATTTAAAAATTTCCAGTACTTCCTTACTTTAATAGTATTTTTTCTTTTATTTCTTTCTTTATTGTATTTTTATTAAAATAAAACCCTGTAAAAGATACTACATTTGGTAAAAATTATGGTGGAGCCAAGGCCCTCAACCCTGGCTACTACGACCCTGGTATATTAGGTATCTCCACTAATTCGCTGAAGAAATAGCATAAACTGATGAAAAAAGCCCCCAAACTTAATAAAAACTTGTTTGCTATTATTAAGAGAAAATTTTTTTTTTTTTACATATGTTACCCACCACCACCACCACCACTTACTTGATTTGATGAAAATTCGAGAAATTAAATTTGAATTGCAAAATTTGTTTTATTAGTGAAAAACAGGACTATTTGGAGAATGTAAATTTAATTTTTTTACTGCTTAACTTCTCATTCCAAAATCTGTTCTAATGGTAACATAAAAAAATGCAATAAAACTATCTAATTATTTATTTAGAAAAGCTTTTAATTACTTTTATAAATACGATTATTAAGGACACTATTTTCTTGAGGATTTTTTTTTTTTCGATCAATAAGGAATTTTTACAAGAATTGTTTTAATTTTTTTTTATAATAATTTATTATATATAAATCTTTTAAAATTTTGCATTATTTCAATTGCGTTAGTTGATACGTTATTATTAAGTAAAACTATTTTACTAATCAAAATGAAAAGGTTAATACAAAATCAATCACGCACTAAGATTTTTAAATTATTCTTTGACCATAAACGTGCCCACTTTTCAAGTATGATATTATACCCCGAAATTATAAGAAAAAAAAACAATGACTATAGTAAAATTAAAGTCAATATTCATAAAATTATATTACGGAGAATATTTTCCAACATTTTTTAAGATTACCGACTCCTTAAAAATTATAAAATGTGTCGTTCATATCATTTTCTTAAATTATGTTTTAAATAAAAGTTCCCAGAACATCAATGTTGTTATCAACCACTTGTCAACACAAACATGCTACTCTTGGTTAAAACACGGCTAACGTTTAATTTAAAATGTATTTTGGGTTATTTCAAACTTATAATAAATTTATTTCATATCAGATTATTATATTTAAATCCGCTGATATGTCCCTCAAATAAAGTTTTCAAAAGAGTATATTTTATTTTTGGAAGATTTTTTAATACAGATAATTACATTCAGGTGGTTGGAATGTCGAACTGGACCCTTTATTTCGCTCACTGGAGTAGACTGTAGTTCCGAGATTTTATATTTAATTGATATCAGCTGTCAGATATCTTCCTGTTAATTCCCCTCCAGGTTCTCACTGCCTTAACCGGACATTGAACTTACGCTTTTTGGGTCCTGTCACTGGATCTAACTAAAACACTTTATCCACTCTGCCATGTGTCCTAGTCCAAATCCAAATAATGTAAACATTGTACATAAAACCTCATCTCAGAAATATAGACAGATACTGAAGAACTTTTTAATCATGTGAATTAATACTACAGTACTAGCGGGTGTCGTAGTTACTGTGCAACTACTTTCTAGGAACCGCCCAGTGGCTGTGTCCCGCTTGGTCCTATCTACTTTCTAGGTGTCCTTTCATTTATAGGCATTGGAAGAAGTCCTGCTTGAAACTATTCAATGCCCGAAGACTTTATTATTCATAGGAAAAACCATCCTTTGAAATGAAATATTCTAGTAGTCCTTTTAAAGGTAATTTCTTAGTCCACACTTGAAAACTTTTTTTATGCAAATGTAATGGCATTGGAAGAATATAAGGCGACTTTTTAGTAGAGAAGGTTTTTTTATACAACAATGATATATAAATTTTTATATATCAAAAACAGTTTTAGGGGAAATATATATATATTTATATTTGTAGTTTTGGTAATAAATCCGTTGGTATATAATCCAAGTGGATCTTAGTAATATCAATTTTAAAACTGATCAACTAAAAGAGCTCTATGTATTTATTATTACAGAGCAAATAATTAATAAACAATAAAATCCAAAATCACCTCGTATATGTATAGAATTGGGATCAAATATGTATGAGAATCCGACAGAATAAGATAAAGAATGAATAGAAAATGTTTATGAATCTAATGTTTCGCTTTTATTAAAGTTTCATCAGAGAATGAGATAATGAGAGAAAAAAAAGAAATAAAATTTGGTATTTTTACTTTTCTGTTGTTTGCTTTTCATTAGTTAATCAGGCTTCACCAGAATTATTATGCACTTGCATTCATAAAGCAATATTTAGGTTTCGGGTCCGTTAATTTCTTGGAACTTTAAAGGGACACGTCGCTTCTCCTTGAATTTTGAACGCCATAAATTATACTAAAGTTTGTTTAACAAGTCGAATGTACGTGAAACCTGATTAATCAATAAAAATCAAACAACAAAAAAGTCAAAATACAGATTTTCTTTCTTCTTTTTCTCCATATCTCATTTTCTGATAAAACTTTAAATGTGAAACGTGTTAGATTGATAAGTTTCCTATTTGTCCTTTAATGACAATATTTTACCTGGATTTTACTTTTTTGATTATGAAAAATATTATTTTTATAAGAAGAAAAAAAAATTTTATTTTTATTTCTAAAGCATGTACATGACACACATGATCTTCTGTAGGCGATTTATATTCGGACCATTGGTAACCACCCAAAATTGTTTTGTTATCAAAAATTTCAATTTTTGTGCCAGCTTCCATCCGAGGTCTTATTTTTATTTAGTACTGTTTCATTTATTGGTTTGCCCGTTTCCACTGAGTCAAGTACACACTAGACGAGACGATATCTCTATCCATGAGCAATAATTGTGTTATCATCTAAAACCCGTAGGTTAAATTAAGGATTCAGTTCATATTATTATAAAGATTACCCAGATCGATATTTTTCTTGGAATGGCCGAAACATCTTGTGATAACAACAATAAAGATTATATAGTCCCAATATAAATAGTGTAAATAATGATAACTCCTCGTCCCAAAAATTCAAGCAAAAAAAATTCCCGTCAAGTCTATCTTTTTATTTCGCATGTTACTAATCATCCAGAGATATCATGGGAATAATTTACTTTTATTTTCCACGGATTATTATTCTGTGTATTACAAAGACTAATATTTGAATGATTCATGTCATTTTCAAACATGTCACAGGGCCTCTGTATATATACACACTCACGTGTGTATCGAATAAACTACTTTCTACATTTGAAAGACAAGCTATGAATACTATACAATATAATTTGTTGAGAGGTTTTATTATAGTTAACAAATTTGTAAGATTGCTCAGGAAGCAATCAGAATTTTTTCTAAAGTTTGAATGAAAAAGGAGGACTTGGACAATCAGCCTAATGACAGGTAAGAAAAATAATTTAAAAGAAAGTTAGACAAGGGAAACAATAGGATGACATACCTATTCCTTTTATTGAAGGGGATGACCCATTAACGTGGTCTAGGGGGGGGAGGTAATTAGGGAAAAAAATTCCTTAAATTCTGAAGAGATAGAGGATTTGGAGGCAATGATCGCCTTCCAATTAAAATACATATGCTTATAATGCTATCAAAAATCTTAATTCGATCCTCATTGGGTGAATCATTAATATTGGCCTTTTGCCATTTATTAATACTTCTTAAAAATCCCTATAATGACCCAGATTGGTCGTATATGTCAAAATAGATACTGTTTAACCTCGACACGAGAATAAAGATCAAGTTTAATGTGAAGTCCGACGCGCACGCATTTGAGTAAAAAAAAACGAAGCCCAGCCCTAACAGCTTTTATTGTAGACGTCTGGGTGTACTCATGACATTATCCCATTAATGCATTTGGATGGTATACTTAGGAGATGGATACCGAAAGATGGATAACGATTTATTTCTCTAATGTTTGGTCATTTGACAAATCTTGGGCTATTGGTTTTCAAAAGAAATTCTTTTCTGGTTGACATGGTGATTGCATTTGGCTAAAAGTTGTGTATTTCCCAGTGATCAATGAACATTCAACTCAGTATTGATTAGAGAGACAGGTTTACCAAATAATAGACCACGTCGAAGTGCCTTTTTGCAACAATGATTTTCATTTACTTAAATATGAAAGATGAACCGAAAGTTTGGGCTTTGGGTTTTTTTCATAGATTGTCAAAATGGTCTCAATTTTTTCCGAGAAGTTTTCGGAATGGTGAATGAAAAATAAAAACGTATGAAGAAGAAAATTTTAAGTTTAAAGTTTTGTTTTGGTTTTGTTTTTTTTTTTTTTGAAAATGTGTGTGTGTTTGTGTTTGTGTTTTAGGTCACATCCGGTTACTTTTTTTTCCGCTTTCTTTCAATTTCACCCTATACATAAGATGGAAAACGAGAAAATCGGACAAAAAAATCCCAATCTTTCTTCAAAAATTAGAGATCTGGTTTTTCTGGCCTGGATTGAGAAAAATTTTATCTCAAAAGGAATGCTTTGAGGGTAATTACGATAGAATTGGTTTGCAAATACCATTTTTGGTCTCTCTCGTAAATTCCCGCGCATTTTGGTTAGTGTATCACCGTCCTTACCTCGTCAAACATATTTCTGCATTCTTTCTAACCTAATTTGCTAAATTCCATTATTATTACTGTGTTTTCTCGATGCTTTGTGTGGTACAAGTTGCCCCAAAGTCTCAATCAGAGATTTCAAGACAAGTTTGTTTTTTTTATCAGAAGATGCAAATAGATAAGGTGATATGCAGTCAGAGAATAAAAATATAATTGAGGTTACTGCAGGGAGAGAAAATGACACAAGTTTTGAAAAGAACCTATGAGTATGATATTTTTTGTAATTCACATAGTTTATTATTATTTTTATTATTTGCATTTGTCTAAAGCAGTTAATATGATGGAAACCATTAAAAAAGGTCATAACAATGATAATAGAGTCCTTTTTTCTTCGTTTCTCAACATCAATAAAACCTTTCTCCGAATTCTACCAGTCCCAAACAGTCCAATTTAAAATTCTTCATTTTTAATTTTATCAGTCACCATTCCAATGGTACCCCAAATTTTAAAGAACAAAAATTTTATATTCTTTTTCATCCAAATTTATGGTCAAATTTGCGCTTTAACATTTCATTCGATCACCGAAGTTAAGCAGTGTCGGTCATGTATATAGATATATATAGGGGACTTGAGATATATATAAGTGTGTGTAAGTAACTACCCACAATTTGAAATATATTCCGCCTTAATAATTAAACCCTAAATCAATCAAGGTATGTGAACCACGTGTGTCTAATGTTTTCAAATTTTTAATTTTTAATTTTATTTTAATTATAACGCTGAAAAAATACGTCCCCATGTTACCAAATACTATATCGATCATTTTCTTTCTCAACTGTTATGTTTCCTGTCCTTGTTTCAATAATATATGTATAAGTAATATAGTCGCTAAAAATTATCTCATCGAATTTCTCGAGTTTTCGTAAAATTAAGTGGGTGTAAATTTATTTAAAAAAAAAAAGCCCTGAATTTTCTAAAAAAAAAAGCATTTCTAAAAATATTTAATTCAATTTGAATAACTCAAGTAAGTTTCATTAAAATCCAACAATTGTTTGATTATTTGTTGAATGTTCAAATTCAATTTCTTTAAACAGTGGGTAAGGACACTAAAATTTGCTTTGTTGACGCAAGAAAAACAAGTTTAAACCAAAATTCGAATGTCCTAAAAAGGATCAAAAATTCAATTGAATAATAAAAAATACAGTCTATTTCTTTTAATAAAGCAAGATTTTGGCGATAAAAATTAGTTTATATATTTATATTTTTATATATATATATCGTGATTTTGTATATATATATATATATATGATCAAGTTAAATTTTTATAGATCCGACAGTAATTTTAGACTTTGGATAACAAACCAAAAAAGATTTTAAAATGTCCTCAACGTTTCTTTTTCAAATTGAACAATTTCCATCAAGCATCCTTTCAGTTCAATTTTCAAAGACGATGGACATAAATATTCAAACCAAAAATAAATTTTTTAAAATAACATTTCATTTAGCATGGTCACGAAACAATATTGATTAATGAGGATTTTTTAAATTTTGATTTTTTTTTCCAAAATAACTTTTATATATATATATATATATATATATTTAAATATAAATACATTCCTAGTTGTAAATTTAAATTTTTTCAATAAATTGAAAATGATTATTTCACTACAAAAAATTTACATTGAAGAATTGATTAAAAATTATTGAAATAATATTAATAAAAAAGCACAATGCGTTTTGGCACGATAAAATGCTTATTATTATCATAATAGGTACCATACGGATATGCGCATATATTTATATATATATATCCTGTTGAATGTTTAGGGCTTCTAATTGATGTTTAAAACATGATTATATAAAAATATTTCTTTCGGTACATATACGTGTTTAGATGCAAATTGCCACCAACAGTTACATTACTGAGAAATTTTGGAGCTTTAAAAAGTATTTCAGATTTTTTAATTCTTTCATTATTTCTTTTTAATATTTGAATAAATGCGTACACTAAAAAAAAAGTAATAATCCACTTACCTTCTATTTCGGGGAAATTGTTCTTAAAAAGCTTGGAGAATAAAAAATGAATTCTTATGTTCAAAAACTCCAATCCAGAAAAACTTGATTGTCCATCAGGAAAATAAAGGCACCGATTTTCTTTTCTTTTTTTTTTTTTTTTTTCTTGCGAATGAAGAAAAATAATGATGGTTTAAAAAAGTAAGGGAGATAACTCGCAGATTTTTTTTACTTTCTAATAATTTTGTAGGGTTATGGTTGCAATTATCAATCCGCTTTTTCACAAATTTAACGTTATTTCCATTTGTAAATCAGAACATCATTTAAAACTACATTGCTCCACTTAAGTAATCTTTAGTGGAAACCAATTTCCTAGAAATATTTTTTTAAAAAACTAATGCTTTTGGATTAAAAAGATAAAAGATTGAGCTCGCGAGAATCCTCTGAGTGTCTGGTAAATAAAATAAATATAACAAAACCCTTCTGCAAAAGTATTCTCTTTACTTTCAGTCTTAGAATCGCAAATCCGATTAAGAACCGAATACTCTAAAAATAGTCCAGCTCTTTCTTTTTGTTCATTTTATTTTTTCAACAACCAGTTTATCCACGTGTTGCCACAAATGTACCCTTTGTAGTCTTTTAGTTTTTCTTAAAAAACGACGCCTTTAAAATCTCTCCACCTGGGTTATTGTTATAAAAAAATTTTATCTACGCAGGGATAGGCGTTTAGTCACTGCTAATGATAATGAATAATTAACTAAAAAATATTTATATAAACCTTGTTTGCCAATTTTAGCCTACGAACTTCAAAACCGAAATTTATGAAAGGGCAAACAAAAACTTTTTTTGTCATTTTCAAAATCCTTGTCTTTTTCCCAAACTATTTTTTCTCATTTTTCGTTGGAAATCCTTTTTATCTGAAATTGTTATCTTACGTTAATAGACGCACAAAATGATTTTTGTGCAAAATTTGTTTCCCACCTTTTTCCTCCTGGGTAATAAATAAAACATGTTTTTCCTGTTTTAAAGTTTTAATGCGTGGTTGTCTTATTTTGTAATTTTGCACCTATTAGGTATTGCTATTCCTATTAGACTAAGTTTTTGTGTTTGGCACAAGAACTTGGATTGGGTAAATCAAAGTTTGCACAAAAATTTGTTTTTGTGCGTCTATTAAGGTAGGATAACAATTTCAGTTAGAAAGAATTATAGGAAATTGGAAAAAGGTAAAAATCCCAATATATTAGAAAATGTCAAGGATTTCTAAAAAGACAAAACTGAAATAATGCAAAAAGGCGGTTCAAATAAAGGAGAACAACCTTTGAGAAAAATAAATGAAAGACTGTTTTTTCATTTGCGCCGGGACAATTGTCCTGGGACATACAGTAATTTTTTTTTATTTTGAAAAGTCCCTTTTAACTTCACACAGTTCGTGCTTGGGAAAATTTCTTAGAATATTTTTTTCATTCTTGGTTGTTCATCCACAGAAGAATTTTCAATTGAAATGTTGGTCTCTCTGCGGCTAGCCGGTAAAATGGCGCCTTATTTGATTGTTCTTTCTTGATGTCAAAATGCCTATTTAATCCAACGACCTGTTTTGTCCCTTATATCAAAAAGCAAAATGCCTCGACTGACATGAGCTCTATTTATTTTAAAAATTAGGCTCACACCTGACCCACTATTCGGGATGTTACCAGCGCTTGAGACCACGCCTCTCATTGGTCAGTATATACGAAAAATTATTTTTCCATAAACTAGAAATGGATCCTTCACAAATTTTGGTGGGTTGCCTGTATATGTTCCTATAGATATGCATAATTGCGTTATAGGTTTCTTATCTCGAAGCTTCCCTCCCCATTTCTGCTGGCTGCTTCCTCTGCTTTGGGTGCCGTGTACCCTCAGGATGTAGGCGAACGTGGCTCTCCACAATCTTCTGTCTTTCGTAGCTCTTAATAAATTTTGACTTTTTGTTATTTCTTCTAATCCTTGTTCCGCTATCCATCTACTCAAGATCATTACGAATGTCATGAGTTATTGTCTGTCCATTTTTGCCTTCAATTTGTCCTGTGAGCATCAGATTTTCTTCCAAGATTTTCTTTCCTCATCGTTAAAAGAAGTTCTAGTCATTCCACAACTGTCAAGAGGAATGCTAAAGATAATTTTTTTTTTTTCCATTTGACTGAAAACACCTCGTCAAATGCTAACATGTTCTCTTCATGGTTTCCTCTATTTGCTGATCCTTAGCCAAGAATGACTAACCTTTGTAACTCTTAATAAATGTTGTTTTTTATCTCTCCAAAGCCTTGTTCCAACACATTCTTTCAGTGTAACTTGCTCTCGTTTGTATATGTTGTTTTTTTCTGTCCCTCTTGCCTTTAAAATCAGTCTTGCGTATCAAAAATTTCTTCCTAAGATAGAAATAGGATACATTCCTTTTTCTTTCCATTTTTCTAAAAAATTTCATCGTTATTCATTCCGGTTCTGTTATTTTCCATAACATCCTTATTTAGAACATATTTATATTATAAATATATTATATCTATAGAAGATTGTTAATATTCACTGCCATATAGGAGAGGAACAAAAATCGGAGACAATTGAATACACTTTTTTATCAAGGTTCTAACGATGTTTTTCATTTTTCTTAATCAATAATTTAGTTTTGGACTGCAACGATGTAATGATTGTGTTCATATGTGGATTCTTTGTCACATTTCCATTTCTGTTTTCAAAACACCAGTAGATATTTAAATTTTTGTACTTTTCTTTTGGTATTCCAATTTGTAATTTTCATTTTGGGCTCAACATTTTGCAAACAACAATAATTATGTATACAGCTTGTGTCTCAATAAATCACCGTAATATAATGGGAAATTAAACCACTCCAAATCAATTCCAAGAAATATCATCCTTCTGATTTAATTCGGCGGAAGAGTGTAAGTCTATTAATTATTGAAATTATAATTCCCATGGGTCAGACCTGAGCGAGACAAAAATAGTTTTCAAATTTACCAAAGTACTTTAATGAACGTGGAGAAAATTCCATCTAATGGTGTACAATATGACTATGAAGTAGTCAATTCTTTGCTGTTTTTTGAATATTTTTCGGTAAATGGACATGGACATCATGTGGTTTGGGTACCATACGATTGAATCCTGTAAATTCTCTCATAAATGATGATGTATGTGTTGAATAAGTCCGGTGACTTTCTGTCTTTGTATATCTGCTGAAGTCATTTTTTATCCGTATACAGGCAGTTTGATACAAGTATAGGTTCTTGGTTAGTCTAATATCTTCCCGAATATGTCAAGGTTGCTCTTCTAAAAAGTTTTTGTGGCGTACTTTATCGAAAGTCTTTGCGTAACCTATAAATCACAGTAGACGTACTTCTGCATTTGTATTGCTCTTTTAGATAGCATTATGAGCATAAATGTCGCGGTCCTTGTCCCAGTCACTTTGACGAACTCGCACTGTTCTTATCCTCTGTCTGAAACCGGTTTAAATGCCTAAATCCCACTGCGGGAGCTCGATCCGGGCCAACCGCCTAATCTTGTAAACACGACAACCCAAATAATCTACTGCTACGACCGCAAACTCATTGCACCTATATTAGGAGGTTTTTTTCTGCATAAAGACGAAAAAAAAGGACCCTGATTTCCCAAATATGGCTTTTGAATTTTGGACTTATCCATAGTACTGCATTCGTTTTCGCTCTCTGTCGTCCTCAGGACGATGGAATACTAATTTTCGATCGAATATCTGCGAAGATTGATAATATCCTCACCGAATTTCCCTCGACTAGCTTGCATATCTGTGGTGACTTCAATATCCACCACAGTGATTAGTCAACTCGAACAAAACCGACAGATAACTTCAAAGACTTCTCCATCGCCTATGAACTAGCCCAGATCATCGAAGAACCAACCCGCGTCCCTGACGCACCTCGTCGAACTTTTCCTCACATTCTGTCCTGAAAAATGCTTAGTAAAGGTTTTACGCCACCCCACTCCCGGGCACGTCAGACGATTCCATAGTCAAATTGAAATTGAGGCCGAACCAGATTGTATAAAGGATTCTGCTATCGAATAAAGGTTCCTGAGTACACGAAGGTAGACTGGAACAGCTCTCGATCTTATATAGCGGAAGGTCCTCTCTGAATATTCTTCAAGCATGCTGCCTCCAAAACTGCTGCCCTCGTCTCATAAGGCATCATTTCTGGAATGAAGAGTTTTTTACACCAAACAAATTTTAACAAAACCCAAGACTAGCCCTTTTCAATTGAATGCAAGACATAACCATAAATCACCGTAACCAGTTTCTTCAATATCATTTCACAAGGATCGGTGTAAAGCAATAATTGCAGCTAGAACCGAAAGGAAAAAGACTTTAGACGTAAAAAATGGCCAAGGACACATTCTTAAAGCTGGGCTTTTATTTTCTCTCACTTCAGGACAGGATTTCTTTGGTAACAAAGAAAGAATACTGAACTGTTACGCGACATCTGTTGTTGTTTGCGGCAACAAATGTTGGACGATTTCCTCAAAGATTGTTGTGACCAAGTATATGGTTAAGAAATAACAAAACAAGAGGTTGCAGATAAATATAAATACAACAGAAGTTTGTTACACGACTTGGGAGTGTGTATCTGTTGACCAGCGTGCAGTCTATATCACTATTCCCCCGAGGCTTACTTTTCCTACTAACATTATAGTAAGTGGAAGAGTCCACAATAGCCTCATTAGAGGGAGGACACCACAACAAAGATGAGGAGACTCGAGGCGACGGAGATGTGGTTCTACAGAAGGATGCTAAGGATATCATGGACCGAGCATGTGAGCAACGATGAGGTCTTAGAGAGGTTACAGACTTGAAAAGGTATATACTTAACATCAAATAGGCAGATGTTTCACAATCACATAATGAGAAGGAGGGCCTGGAATCCATGATACTCACGGGTCAAATAGAGGAAAGTGAGAAGGGAAAGCCTCCAATCATACCTGACAAGCTTGAGCAGGTGCATGACAGAACGTGGTCTGGGGGAGGGAGAAAGCAGAGGGAAGGAGCTTGTTGGGAGCTGCAAGGGATAGAGGGAGGTGGAGAGATATTATCGCCATAGGTTACACACCGTTTTCCTTTGCTCCTTTAGCTTTCCTTATGCCCTGTGAATGTCAAATTCTCCAATCCATCCTGGCTCATTATGTCTCCAAGAAATGTCAACTGTCTCTTTTAAAAGCAAAAGTGTCCCTTTCGTTCCCATTTTCTTTAAAACTTTCTCATTACTCATATGTTCCGTTCACGGAACTCTCGGCATTTTTCTATAGAATCACATGGCTATTGCCGTTAAAATAAATCAGGCACCATTTTCCATAAAGCTTTTATATAATTCTTACAGAGGTCAATAGTTCTCGTTTCAGAAAAAGTACAAGCGAAAAGCATATAAATATCAGTTTAAAATAACAGAGATATCTCATCTTAAGAGATAAATTACTAAAATTATACTAAAGAGTAAATTTATTTAATAAAATCATCATTGGCTTCAACCACGGCCTCTAGACGACACTTCGGCATCTCTTGCAACTCTTCTGGACGGTCTCTATGTTTTAGCTGGTGAATGCTGACATAATTTTTGCCTTCAGTTCATCTTTGGTGTTACAAGGAATTTTGTGGGACTCATAATAATGAAGGGGGTTGCAGTCTGGGAAGTTAGGTGGCCAAGATGTAAGGGGTAATTTGGTCACATAAATTGTCTGACTGTTAGGACTGAGTTCTCCTGCTTGTGTAGCTCTTGCAGAGTCCTGTTGCCACATATGGAGTCTTCCAGTACCCACCCCTTGGTCCAGAGCAGCACTACCTCCTCAAGGCACTTGATGTAGGCCTCCGTGTTAGGTCTGAGGACCTGTAGGAAGATTAATGGAGGCATAACTTCGCCATCACTAGTGATCACTCCAAACACCATGATGTTAACTGTATAAATCGTCCAACTGTTTCCGAATCCTCTGTACTATTCTCAGATTGACTCCCAAACACTGTGAAATGTTCTAATTGGAAATTCCGGTGCGAATGCCAAGCAGTACAGTATGCCTTTTACAAATTTCTGGTAGAGTGAATTGCGTCATAGGGCTCTTTTTCTCACTGACGGTACCCAACTGACCCTATTATGCTGTGCAGTTAACAAAATCAAAAACAAATAATGCGCATGCGCGAAATAAAATAAAAATATAAAATGGCGACAGTTTCTCGAAGGGAGAGGTTATAGTTGTTCCAATGAGAGAAAAGTGTATATTTTAAAGAGAAGAATAAAGCAGCAAACGATTTTGACTATAATGTGGATTTTTTAAATATCTATTATACTTTATTTTCCATATATTTGCTACATGTGTTTTCGGTCTCGCGACCTCCATCAGGCAGAGTGTGGTTATTTCCACATATTATTAAAAGAAATTGATTTTTCTCATATTTTCCGATGTTCAACCATTGTCTTTTGTATGTAGTAGTAATCCAATTTTTTTTTCTCTTGAACTAGTGGAGAAAATATACTTCTGCTTAAGGTGTAATAAAACAATTACGATTGGTCAGGAAATGGCTTGAAAAGAGGTCTTTTTTCTCTTTTTTTTGAACCTATCTCCATTTTTAAAATTCCATTTGTGTTTTTTTTAGTATGTTTTAAAACACATATTAGTAAAAGGAAACACATACATAATATACTAGTATGTATCCATATTCCTTGTATATATATATATATATATTTATATATATATATATTATATATGTTTTTCCTATATTGTGGGTAGGGTATTGTGTAGTGGTTATCTATTGTGTTTGTTTTTTTTAGTATGTATATATGGTGTGTATATTTATTCGTTGTCCATAGATATTTGTGTGTGTGTGTTTTGAGACTAGTGTATTCGGCCATTATGTGTATATACCGTGTGTTTATGTGTGTGCGGTTATGATCTGTTTAGTGCTGGTTTAAATTTGTCTATGAAGTTTTTTTCTTGTATTTGTAGGTAAGAATAATTATATTTGATATATTGGCATAATTTTAAATTTGCCTTGATTACATTTATAGATGTGTTGTGATACAAAGAGTTTTCTGGTGTCTGGTAATTTGATGTTGCTTTTGTGAAGGGAAACTCTAATGTAAAGAGCATGATTATCTACAAAATTAAAACATGCAAGAAACGAAATAATAATTAATGCGCGAACTTTGGTCATTAGTTATTATTTTCTTTCTAACATTTATTTTGTGATTTTATTTTGTAAAACTTCATGCTCTTTACAAAGTTTTCTCCATTACATTAATTATTATTTTTTTTATTTTTAATTTAAAATAAAAGCTTACAACAGTTGCCATTTCTTTTCTACACAGAAAAAAGGGTATACTATTAAAAAAAATTATCATCGCTTTTAACGATCAATTTAAGACCAGAAAATTTACCTTAATTAAGCTTCCGCACGCAAAATGTTCCGTAATGAATGTAGTCTAATAACCAGTAATAGGCAGACATGTCTGAACGCGACTTTTTCCAAACCTTTATTGTCGATAAAATAAAACGGTAGGTTTTATCAAAATTCAACTGTTATTTCGAGTTCAGGGTTGAGTTACACGGAAATATGACGATTGGGAATATTTCAATAGATATTTAGCGCGGGAGAAAAGCAAATTTACCAGTTAATAAATATTTAAAAAATGAACAAACAATTATATAAAACGAGAGTGTTGTATCAATCATTTTCCATAAACCTTCAGGCGATTTTTGGTTATTCTTTTTAAAGGTTGTTATTGCTCCATTTATATATGGAATTACTCAAACTGATAACATAGGACCTTAACACCAAAAGCATTTTAGAACAATGGAAGTTATCTTACATCGCCCGAACTCCAGATCAACAGCCATTGATCATCACTATAGAAAACGATCTAGCACAGACTAGCAAGGATAAAATGAATTAACACGAACCAGGATAATCTTTTAAAATTTTTCCGAAATATGTCGAGAATGCGCTGAATCAGTTCTGGTCGTCACCTTCGGATGATTTGAAAGAATCCAGCCCAGACCTGATGAGAAAGCATTTTCGATAGTGAAAGATTCTCCCCATTCGTTTCCATTTGTTTCTCCCCAGAATACTTTTACAAATTATAAACACGTTCTCGGTCGATGAACATTTTTATGACCTTTTACCAAGAATAATGTTTAAATCAAGGAAACATAGTTCCAGAAATATATCCCAAACCTGAGGACAATTGGGAACAGACTGAACGGAAATCTTTCGCCACAATCCTGTTTTTTCTTTGAGGGGGGATGACAACTTGAGGAGTGTTGGCAGGAGGGAGTTAAGAGGAGTGAAAGAGGAGGTTGTTGTTTCCGGTTGCAAGGTTGTTGGGAGGATGTTTGAAAAAAAAAAAAAGATTTAAAAGGGAGGGTTCCGTTTATTGCTTTGTTTTTTATTTTTAATTTTTTTTTTTTTTTTTTTTTCAAATTACCTAGAAGGAAATAATGGGTATAAACATTCCATAAATACAGTAGTAAATACTGTATGTTGGTCTGCAGGGATTCATTCCAATTCACTTGATTTCTTACTGTTACAGTTGATACTTGCCATCGAGGCTATGTCGATGTACGGAAAATGTCTCAAAAATTATTAAAGTTTTAACCTTTTCAGTTCACGGTAATTTTTGAAACCGAAAAACATGCAATTTTGCTGACTCTTAAAACATTTGCTTTTTGCTGTTCTGATGGAACCCGGTCCTCTCCAAAAATGGAATACTTTGATGTGTTCTAAAAAGCTGACCCCCTTGTCGACAAAATAGGATTCAGAACTTGTTCTATTTCAACATTTTCTGTTGTTGTTCTTGAGTATTTTTCCTAATTTTTTTCCTAAAAAAGAAGTGCTGCGATACTTGAGCCTTTTAATAGAATTCAAAGTTATTTTTCCTGAACCCTTGACAGTTCCTTTTTCAATTTAATTGTTTTAAGGATTCAGTTTTGGTCTAATCCAAGAATGCATTGGGAACCCAGCAGTAGAAATCAAGGCCCATTCTAAACAAATTCTAAAATCATGTGACGTCCCCATATATATATAAAAATAATTCTATTATATTCATCCGAGAAATGTCATTTTAGTTTTCCTTATCTCCTGTAGGCGCCTCCATTTTGCATTTGATGGGATAAGATATTATCAAGAAGTAACTTTTAAATAAGAAAAATCCAAACAAATGGTCCTCTGTTAAATACAGAGTTTACCCAAAAGAATTCACACTAATTCCTTATTTTCGATATTCTAACTTCCCGTTGTCCAACCTTTGATTTTTAAAAACCGAAAAGCAAAACTTTTTGAAGATGAAAGTATTTTATCGATTTTTTCTGGAACGTTTTATAATCAAATAAATTTCCAAATTCCTTCTCAATATCTTAGTTCAAATTTTTTTGGCTTTTTTATTCCCCCATTTTCCATTAAAATTAAGTTTACAGAAAATTGACAGCGATGTTATGGTTAACAAAGAATATTTCTGTGTTCACTTAATTTTGGTTTTTAAAGTTCACAAACTTCTGCCATGAGCGATATAATTTTAATTATTTTTTAACATCTGATTATAATATTCAGGTCCTATTGGTTGGGGTCCATCAGTTTCCATCTTACACAGGGGATCCCTAACAAATGTTTCTAACAGTTTTGAATTCCAAAATTTATAATGTTGGGCATCCCCATATCTGAATTTTTTTACAAAAAATCTCCCAAATTCACAAAAATAAAAGTCTATCTGAAATACAACTTACAAAAAGTGGACATCAAAAACAAATGGAAAAATGTTCAATTCTTTTTGTCCACTCTTGGTTGATGAACAATATTGTTCAAAGATTGAAAAACCTGAAAATCTCAATCGTCAGTTTGTCACAAAATTTTCCATCCTCCCAAACTTCATTCTGTTAAATACGTTCTTGATACATTCAGCTGTTGGAGATATATTATAAGATTTGCAAAACATGAGACAGTAAGTCTGTAGATATTTGTGAAAAGGACCATGGATTTCGGAAGGTTGTACGTAAATTTTTAAAACATACCTGACTTGCAGGTTGAAAAGATATCCTAGCTGATTCAAAGATCACTTACCATTTCAGAATAAATGTCAAATTAAATGATTTAAACACATGAATAAAAAAGTTACGTTTAAAAAACTACAAATGATAGTATTTCAAAACGTTCGTTTCTGAAAACGTTATCTATCCGAAATATATAAAATAGCAATAAAGATAGCATTTAATTATACGAGATATGCAGCCTTATTTGTATATAAAATATTTTTTTAACTCGCATAAAAAATTTAAGGGTTACCTAGTTGATAAACAAGATATCAAAATTCCATATTTTGATAGGTTTTTTATAGAAACGCTCACATTTTTTCAGTCCTTTAGACTGCGAAACATTGTATAAACATAATAAAATTTGGTCGAATTAGAGACTATTCGCCGAAAAAAAGGGTATTATTTTTCTTTTTCAGTTGGATTCCATTTTTATTGTAAATACAGCCCACCCCCGTAAATTGAAATGCTTTAAATTATTCTATACTTCTCAAAATAAATAATATTAGGATTAAAGAACAATTTTAAAAACGAGTTTAATAAGAAATTGCTTAGGTGGAGGCAAATCAAAAAATATTTTTCCTCAATTTTTTATCGAACCACAAACCAATTCTAATTCATTATAAATACAATTAATTTAAGTATATTTTCAACCTTACTCGATGTAAAATAAGAACTGATCAGTTGGATTTTAGTAAACTTTAGGATCTCTTCACAAATGTTTATTTTAGAATTTATCGACCAATTAAGGATATTTTATATTAATTCTTGAAAAAATTTTCTTCAACAGACAAATGGTCACCAATAATTCCTCAAACTGCCCCAATTTACTTAATCCTTGATCAAAATAAACATATCTTCAAAAATACATATACCCTCGATAAAATATCACAAAACAATGCTATTCGAAAAAAGAACGAAGCTCTTGTTGTCCTTTGTTATCGTTATTTGCAAATATTACAATTAGTCAGAACGCGTTTATATTTTATCATATCATCCATACAAATTTAGTCCGCTTGTCGGATAATCTTGGACAATAAATTTGTTACACAGAAAAGCGTTTTCAAAAATGGGAAAAATTCAATTGAAAGATAGCATCAGAATATGCCAAACTCCCAATCTTCATATATATATATATTTAAAGTAGAGGGATAAACATTCATGTTTTAGGTCCTTCGTCACAGAACGCCGATTATTCAAAATCTCCGGTCCATCCATTCAGATTGACAGTTTAATGTCAAATATTGAAATCTGACCTTATATTTTCGAAAAACGATGCACACAAAGTTTAAATTACAGATTCTGGACGAAAATATATTTGAAATCTTTCCGACTTTGATTGAAAACTATTGCCCCAAGCAAAAATCCAAGAAAAAAAGCTTTTTATTTAATAAATGACACATATATGAATTTCATTTTTTTATCAGACTTGATCCGATCATGAGAAAAAAATTTCAAAAATTAAAACCAAAGAGTTGAAACCTTTTCAATGAACATTCCATTTAAGAGATATGGAAAAAAAAAACATTATTCAGGTAAAGTTGAAATATCTCAATTACAAAGTTTAGTGATTTTTAAATATTTAGATCTTCCTGTAAGTTTATTTATAAAATAAATAAATATTTTAAAATAAATTTCTATATGTTTTAGGTGAGTCTTTCTTTTTTTGAATATTTTTTTATAAAAACTTATATTATACCTTCGATTTTTTTTATTATTAAAATTAGCTGAAAACATAAAATTTTTTTTTACAAAAAGTGCATTTTGTTTGAAACAGCTGGTGTCTTTTATGTTTGTTGAGGAATATCTAAAAAAAAAAATTCATTGTTTATTTCTTTTTTTTTTATAAATTCTAACATATAAGGCCCGAAAGCCACAGATATATATATACTTTTATATATATATATATGGTCGCTTAAGAACAAAAATGCGAATATAATATTATTTTTTGTTAAATTAAAACCCATTTATGTACATTAAAGAAAAAGAATATAGGAATAAAAAGTCGCTGCCGACACTTGAGTTTGAACATAGATCGCCAATGAGCAAACACAGGCGATCCCATTATTGAATTAAGTAGACCACGTGACCATAGAGGAAACGCATATATATAGAAGTAGCAGTCTAAACGATCACCATTTCTAGTCTATCCTCTATATACTATACGGACCTCTATTACTATACGGACCGCTATTCTCTACTCTATTCACTATGCTATTTCTCTATCCGGATCACTATACGGATTACTGTTCGAGTGAGTATTATCGAGCAATAGTGCGAGTGATTATTCGAAGGCGTCTGACACCAGTATTGTTCAACGTCGTACTATAGTTGTATCTGCGATTACAAAGTCTCTACTACAACGAGCATTACGAAAGTGTCAATGTGTATTCGTTGGCATCACAAAAGTGGAAACGAGTGTTCGTTGACATTACAAAACCAACTGTCTAGGAAACGATCATGTCTTAAAATATAAATATTTTTGCACTTCAGAGAAAGTTATAAGGATTTCCTAAGTCCATCAAAGGGTAAATAGGTTTACAGTCATTTATAAATCTATTTATTAGGTTATCATCCATCAATGTTTTTGTTTTTTCAAATTACTTCATTGGATTTCCGTTTCGTCTCTTACAAACATGTGGCAAATATGTAAAAACATATTTTACAAAAGAATGTTAAAATATTGATTGTTTTTTGTTTTGTTTGTTACGGTTTATCAACCCTTCGTGATCATTATTCCTAGAAAACTTATTTTCAGCATTTGTAAAAAAAATTCTTTTATCATCCAAGTGAATATTACATTAACAATTTTTTGGACAATGATTATTTTGAAGATTTATTCCAACATCCAAGAAAAATAAAGGATATTATAGAAAGAGATGGGTTCAATTTCCTAATTGTATTTGTGCATAAATAATATAAAACTGTTCGACTGAATTCTTCACTATCTTACAAAGGTTTCTGTTTATATTTACCAACTGCACAAAACTTCTGACAAGATAAACTTGACCAGCTTTAATCTGTTGGAAGGATATCATACTAAGTTTTATTCTTGTACTGTTTCTGTTTCTCGCATCGCGAACCAGTTCTGAGTCCCATTCATTTCATGGCGCAAAGGTATTAATTTCAAATGATGAATTAAATTATAACAATAAAAAGCAGATATAGGATGGAACTACAATTACATTCGTAAAAATTCAAAAAGAATTTAAAATCTGTCGTTTCCCTTCCTGTTCACATCCTATAAACTGACTTATGTGTCTTAATTGGCATGTAATAACCATAGGTTCTTGTGATGATTGAAACCACAAAATGGCAGCTAATGCCAAAATTAAACGACGCTCAACCACGCTGAAGATGAGGAAATATCTGTTTAAGTTTGATTCATGTCAATATATATATTGATTTCTTTATTTTGTAATTTATAAAAAATTTATAAATTATTAATTCAAAGAAAATTAACAAAAAAAAAAACAGAAATAAAAAAAAGTGATTGTATATTGATTTCTATAAACTAGTTCGTGTTGTCATACCATTTTTTTTTTAAAGTTTAAAACAAACATCCATTTAACTGTCGAATTTTTTTTCTTTAAATTAATATCCTTTTTGAACCAGTCTGATTTAAAGAACTTCAATGAAAGATAAAAATAAATTATATTGAAAATAAAAAAAAGACTTTATGAATTTAAACGCAGTACTAGATTGGCAACGAGGTCTCATTATAATACCGGTTCAATTGATAGATTTAACCTTAATTTCACTAAGGGAATAAAACTGCCCTTACATTTCAAAGAATGGATTGCCTGAAAGAAACCTTGTTTGTATTACTGCCAACTATGAATTTTTCTCATTGAAAACCAGTCTATGGGTTAAATAATTAGGAATTATCCACAACAGAAAAAAAATTCTCTAATTTAAAAAAAACGTGTTAAATTTTCTGTTCAAAAGAGACAAAAAATGATTATTCTTACAATCCAAAATGTGTATCGGCTTTAAATATCACATAGGGTAGATAAACCGTAAACAAACTTGTCTAATACAGAATGATTCACTTTGCCTCAATTTAAAAGAAATTTTTTCGTTAAAAATGGTCAACATTGATAACGTTTGAATTATTTATGTCCTAAATTGTGCACTTTTCTTCAAAAATATTATTTTGTTTTCAAATTAATTTTTTAATGTCATGTTCCTTCAAGAAATATTCTTTCATATTTTGGGCTTGTTATTCTGGTATATTTTGTTTTATATATATATGCTTTTAAATAATAAATTCTGGTTTTCCATTGCCATTCATTTTTTGAATCCAGAATAACCTTATAAAAATATTTCTTTCTTATTTAATTGGTTTGACATCTTTAAAAAATAATGGATATGGTTTCTTTGTAATTAAAAATTATAATTCAAAAGATTAATTCCACAAAATTACTTTTCAAAACTCTCAAACAAAATTGACTTGACTTGTTGTTAGTGAATTGGTTTTCTGACTCCTTCTTCACGGTAAATGAATTCAGATTTTTTTCTCTTTAAAATGGTTAATCGTAAAATTTCAGAAATGCCCTTCTTTAATAAAAGAAAAATAATAGGAAATAAGGAGAAACAAAGTCTCGTTTTCTCAAAATGAACGGTGAAAAAACAAAAAAACCATTCCACTATCTTATACATATCCAAAATGCTAAACAACAACATCGGAAAATATAAAACCCGTTTTGTATAATAAAATTCGAGTCGTTTCTTTTCTACTCATCAAAATAAATTTTTTTTTCTGCACAAAAAAAAACTTGTAAATTTCATTATTTCAGGTATGTCGGGTTATATTTTATGGTTATCATAAAGTTTACCATAGGAGAGAAAAAAATTAAACCTAACATGTTCGAGACTTGAAATGTTGTATAAACAAAAAGCAGTTGAAAAATGCAATAAACACTTAAAATATGTTAAATATTGTATCAGGTACAGGGACCCCAAAATGAAGACGAATTGTTTAAATGTTAAAAAGAAAATGAGACAGTGACCAAAATCCTTTTTTTCTCAATGTAAATAGAACGAGAAAATTGTTTTTTAAGGAATGACTCATTTAATTCTGAACTTTGCTTAATTTTCTCTCCATTCTCTAAAACGATCTAGGTGGTGATGTTATTTAAATATAAATTGTCAACATTTATAAATTTTTTTACAAAACAAAAATCATAGGAAAAGCTGTGAAAACGGTCATTACGAATCAAGATTATGTCAAATAAGTTTTAAGGGATTAGATAATCCCAAAACGAGGATTTAACCTTAAAAATAATAAATATTAAGAGAATGTTTAACATTTTATTATTCTTTTTCATAAGATAAATTCAAAAAAAAAAATTGAGATTTAATCCTCAAAAAAAAATCTATGAAACTTTCCAAAAAAAAAAGTTGCGTCATGTTCCATATCCTAAATTTTTGAGAGGAATAAAATTTCTAAGAGGACCACTGAATATTTTTGAGTTAATATAAATATTTATTATTTTATGTAAAATTATATTTTGGATAACCATTACCATCGTCCGGTTCACCTCTCTTTGTTTTTGAACAAAATAAAGGTTACTTTGGTTGTTTGAGTGTTTAGAAATGTTTCAAGATTCTACTAAAAGTGTATTAAATTCTAACGTCAATTTTCAGTTGTTCTTATTTACTATCTATTTTGTCTTTTTATTTTTCCTCAATATCTTATTAATAGGTTTGCCCATTTATATTTAGATATATATAAAATATATTTTTATATAAAGAATATAAATATCCCTTGTCTTTCTTGAAAATTGCTTTTTAAAGTTCTTTTAAAATTTTTTTATTCTGCCTACCTATGGGAAGTAAATTTCAAAGACAAAGGGTTTCGTCTTGTTTCAAAAAGAATTGATTAAAAAAACATGCTTAAATCTTTCAAAAGAACCTTAAAAACACATCAATTAAAAAATTCCTGGCGATTTCTTTAATACAAGCAGATGGTATTTACTGCCTATGAACATATAATTTTAATTTTAATGAACATGTCTTCAACTAACATATACAAAACTTACTTTGCGTTCATCTTTTTTAAATTTAAAAATTCTGACTCTGTAGCATTTTCGTAAAAATGTTCAGATGATGGATAAATGTTGGATTGCTTAGCCCTTCCATACAGGAAACATTTGCGTTCAATATACGAAAGTTACTCATCCGTTTGAAAATTAACTAAAATAAATTTTTTTGTTTTTTTTTGTTTTTTCCCTTTAACCTTTATAAACTAAACATATTTCAAGCGGTTGGATTTCCTATTATCCTCTTTCTAGAAATTTTGGAAAAACTTAGTCCCAAACCTTTTATTTTTTCGTATTCTAGATTTTTGAAATCTTTTTGATATGCCATCATTTTTATTTCTAAAATGACTAACCATTTTTGTTGATGTCCCTAACGTCTAAAGTGATTTTTTTTTTTCCTTTTTGGGTTTTTTTTGAACTAATGAAGTTCTTTTCTTATTATTATGTGAATAATATATATTGTCTAATGAAGGATAATTTTCTCGAAGATTAAAAGATTTGTTCGTTTGAAACCATTTTTAATCATTGATATAAGAAAATGATTGTGTACAGATGATAGTTTAAATATTTTTAATCATTTCAGCAAGGCAATAAAGCGGTTAAGACACAACGAGTTACTGGGTGTGAAGAATATCAGAAAAAGAAAAACCTTTATTAAGGAGCGAGAACAATAACAGATGAATTCTGAAGACAGTAGATAACTATTGACACTGCATTTAAATTTTTGAAGGTCAAAGTTGACTGGAAAGCAAGAAGCCAAAAGAAAGTTCCACAAGAGAGAAGTACGAGAAAATAAACTTTTAGCATAGTTTTCCTATTTGGTAAAATTGTGAAACTTTGTTTGCTTAAACCCGTGTCGGAATTCACCGAAACATATGCTTTTCAGGAAGGTTCATCAGAGCAATTACTATTTTGATCAGATAAGTGTGAAAATACCATTAATATTCATGTGATCTCGTTAAAATCCTATTTACTCAAACAGTTAAAGTTTTATTTCTTTTAATGGAAAATTAACGGTCGAATAATCCAGGAGTTTTTTCTTTGACGTGTCTCTACACACCAGTCTGTTCTCAATCATTAAAAAACATTTTCGTTTTACAATGATATTCACCTTGTACAAGACCCAAAAGTAATTCATGGTAATGGTTACATAAGGAAAAAGATTTAAAAGGAACCAGAAACCCGATTTTAAACAGGAAACAAGTGTAACACCTATCCTGACGCAACTGGATCGACGTACTCTACAAGACCGGACGTTGGTCCTGTCCGGATCCAGTACTACTGGTTCACTCAAAGTCTCCGATTCACAATGTCGAATCAATTCCACTTTCAAGCCACGCTGTGATATTTGATCCTGGAGAGCCATTAACAATTCGTAGATCCTGGAAGATACAGCTGGTCTACCTACAAGTTCGTTGGGGCAAGAATCGTGCCAAGCAGAAAAAAAAAAACAAATATGAACAAGTCGATTCGAGTCCAAGAAAAATTTATGTATATGTATATAAGGAAGAAATTGGTACAAACAGAATGATGCTTCCTTTACAAGAAAGTAGTGTATAAGCTATAAAGTCCAAGGAAAAAAATATTGCAAATGATTCTGAAAGGAGAGAACTGGCTTTCGGGTTCACTCTTTTTGTTCTTATTAGTGCCGTAATTAATTCACTCGGCAAGTATTAACCTTATTACAACAAGTGAACATGTTGAGTGGTCACGGTAGCGGTAGTACACCGCAACTCTGTTGTTATTGTCACGGGGTCGTGGCAGCAGTAGAAGCAGCAGCAGCGCTGTGCGTGACGGCTGGCGGCCGAAAACTGTTTATCAACTCACTTCACCCAACTCCAAACTTCGACTGTCTGTTTCCATACGAACACGCGCTTAGATAAACGCGTGTTAGTGACGAAAACTTAGATTACAACCTAATTACTGAACTCTCTTCCTCATGATTAAATGAGCAGTCTCTATTTCCCAATTGGTATTCCATAGTTCATATAAACATTGTTTTGACATGTTATATTAATAAATCTGACGAAGCAAACAAAATTCACCACAGATTATCTTTCCCATCTATAAATAAAATTCTATTTTACTATAATCATTATTTCAAGAGTGACCCTTGCTCTCCGCTACACAAGGGATAATCCTATACTCCAGTTCAAAAGACCGGGGAGGAGTGGGAACCAACTAGCCTATCTACTGCTATTAAGAACAGAAAAAGTAATTTAATAGTCAATAAGATTTCAGAGTTTTAATCAGAGATGTTAGAATTATAGAGTTGAAGTAGACTTTAGATAGAATAACTGGAAACCCAATCCTAAACAGGAAACAAGAGATAAACCTCTACTTTTATTAAAAAGACCGGGAGTGAGTGTGAATAGGACGACAGGCGAACCTATCTACTCCTATTGGGAGAGAAGAAGATAAATAAATAATTGGTCAGAGATCAGTCATAGGTGATTTGAGTATAGAGTTGAATAGAATTTAGAACGAATCGGAAACCCAATCCTAAGCAGGAAACGGAGGATAAATCTCTACACTTATTTAAAAGACCAAGGATGAGTGTGAACCGGGTGACAGGTGAACTTATCTACTCCAGTTGGGAAGGAAGAAAATAAATAATTGGCCAGAGATCAGTCAGAGGTGAAAAGAATATAGAGTTGAATAGAATTTAGAAGGAATTGGAAAATCAATCCTAAACAGGAAACGGGGGATAAATCTCTACACCTATTTAAAAGACCAAAGAGGAGTGTGAACCGAACAATAAGTGAACGTATCTTAAATAAAATATCACTGATCGATTAAGTCTACCTAATTATTTTTACAAGAGTCAGCTTAAATAAAAAAAAAATGTATTGCTGTCCTGTCTGGACTGAAACTGCCGAATCATCTTTCCAGTCTTGATAGATTTCAAAATAGTTTATGCCGTTTTGCAGAGGATGTCTTATTTTCCACACTACAACTTCTTTTCCCACAGGCGCAAAGTCGCAAGCCTATCGCTACTCTCTCGCTATTTCCATGAAAAGTGAGCTCTATTGTTTATTTCCAACAGCTTAGACTTGCAATGTCTCGCCTACAGAATGGAATTGCTCTTATTCCTCCTGTATTCCATTTGTAAGCTTTTTCCCAATGACCACTACTTTGTGAAACAGACTCCCATGTGGATGCTTTCCTGAACACCTAAATCTCAAAAAGTCAAAAGCAAATCATTAGTTATTATCATACTCATAATTTTTCCTTCCTATTTCTAAATTCATTAACTCTTCGCCTTGAGTAGCTTTTGCGCCGTGTATTGAGTGTACTTTAGTAAAAGTTTAAATGCTAAGAACTAGAACCGATGCAAGAATTCTAAATATATATGGCGCAGCCACTGGTATCTGAGGATGCCCGTCTACTAGGGCGGCTAGCCAATCCCTGTTGCAGACGCCTGCTCAGGCACATTTGTGTTCAACACTCACAGAACCCACCTGTGGTTTATACTGCATCTATGCTGAGCTGACCTTAGTTACAGTTTTGGGGAGAGTACGCGTTATCTAGCGTGATCAACAGTGTGAACAAGGCCAGAAGGCTCGGTCACGATGACTTGTGACTGCGTTCTAGCACAACCATCGACGACCTCCAACGGTTCCGTCTACCCATTTTCACTCACAAGAACTGGATCAACCCGTGTTATGGTTTTCAGGCATTTTAACGCACGCTATGATCGCCTCTTCTACACCGATAACATCAAGAAGTCACCTTTCTGATAAATCCTTGTGAGATTCGAACCCGGCCACGCAAGAAATAAGCAGACGAAAACTGAACAGAATGCAAATTTAGATGATGAAATTTTTAATTTTGTTTCTCATTCGGTTTGTAAGATTTCAATGTAGAACTGAAGACGACTTTTAAATTGAAAAAGTATGAAAAATGTCTATAAAAAATTTCTCTCAACAATTTTAAATTATTTTCTTTGTAGTGACACATTCTGTGACACATATGTGCTTCATATTTGCGTCTGAAAGAACAATCATATTGAAAGTATTCATCGGTAGGTTTTATAAATACTGTATACTTGTTTCTTTATCTAGTTCATTATTTAAATAATAATACCAGAACATGAGGCGTTTCTTTTCTTTTCTTGTTCTCTTAAAGAAAAGTATCTGCAAAATGTACCTTTCTTACAGGTTACATAAGTAGGCCGATCTACTTTAAATTTGGCTACTTATAGAAAATAGTGAAAGTAAGAATTCAATGAATTAATTACCTTAATTCCATAGCATATTAGATTTAATATTTACGTCTTCATCGTTTTTTGTTTTTTTTGTTTTTTTCGGCCAATATTTTCTCAGGCATTCTTCACGTGTATACCGGTAAATTTGATCGCTTATTGAAGGAGATTCGTCTTACTGAAAAAGACAAGGGATTATCACTAAAAATTTGAAACATCTTTTTCTACTTAGACCAAACAGACCTGGCGTAGCCCATTCCTCTCCAGGTCAAACTGCAGCTGATGTCCTCTAACTTGAACGCTTGCCTTGGTCACGAATGCGTGGTTGTTGATTCCCTTGAGGTAACTTTATGCCCTAGATGTTGACTTCGGTCTAGGAATCCCTTTATCCATCGATGCCGTATCATCACCACAGTGGCTACGGAATCCAATCTCCCTCATTGCACTAGATACACGTTGCCGCTACAAGGTCTTTTGCAGTTCTTGTTTTTAATCTTTGCAGTGTGTCTCGACACTCTCCGCATCAGAAAAGTCTGGTTGAGGAACCGGTTTAGTCGCCGATGACTGAATCATGAGGTAGATACTACTTGGTTATATGACACCAGTATCACTCGTAGACTAACCTGGCATGAAAAATAGATAGAGAAAACTAAACTACTTTTTAACATGGTATTAACAAAACGTAGCTCATTCTCGTTGATGCGTATATAGGTGTCTCAAACTATAGTTTGTCAGTAGTACGCTGGATTCTCACCTTTGAATCACAATCAGAATGACAAAACAATAGTTGTTTGTATCGGTTAATCCATTTTTACGTGAGAGAAAATTCGGCTTGCTGCTACGATCTGGTCTTGTCGTGTCTGGCACGTTTCTTCTCTCCCTTCAACTTTTTGTGGAACCCCCGCTTTGGTCAGTTCGTATTGTTTATATAACAACCCAAACTAACCCACTTGTATTTGTATGGTGATTTTGTAGCCTAGATGAAGCACATAGCTGGAAGTATGGGCACCCTTTGAGAATCGAACTCACTATTCAATCGTAATTGATCTAGCGAAACAAGCTTGCTAACAATTACATCACGTCGAGATGCCCCAGTGATTTTGGTCTTTTAATTTCACAATTGCATGATCCTTAATCACTTGACTGACTTTTTCATAGCCAATATTCCTGAAAATCATTCGTCCAGTGGCGAACAGATCTTTATGCTAACAAGCCAAACGGTCCATTGACCGGTGAATTTTTCTTGATATGTTCTTGAACATACAGAATTGTTCTTAAAGGCCTGAAGTGGGCGCCTCGGCGTGGTATAATGGTTAGCAAGCTGGTCTTGTTACAACTGAATAGTGAGTTCTATCCTGACTGGGTGCCCCATACTTTCGGCCATGTGCCACATCTCGGCCTGAGGTAGAAAGGGAGGCTGGTCTTTATTAACTATCCTAGTCCTAAACAGATTCGCGACCCATTCATTCGTTACAATTTGCTCATTCACCAAAAGAACATGTCTATCACCTCTCGATCCTGCATACACAAAAATACCGTATATTCGCAGGAGGACCTACAAAACAAACACCTCATGAGATAAAAATCTAATGAGGGTCCAAAATGTCCTGACTAGCTACTTTCAATGGTACCTCAAATGCATGAATTTAAGCGTGCTACTAGGTTGTCATCTCGGTCCCACCCTTTCACTGTCGAAACAGTTAAATGTGACCACTTCTACTCCAACAGCTTCTTCTCTCGCACTTCCCGGCAGTGGGACTCCCTTCCCTGATAGCTATAATCTTCAAATATTTAAATGTAATGTCAATCTACATCTTCTGATGCCTTGATCCTGATCTCCGTCATTCTTTTATATCCTTTCCTCAAACACCTCTCTTTATTCTTGCTCTCACTCTCTGTAACCCCCTTTGCATGCTAAAGGCACTCCCATTGCCTTGGGGTGAAATGCTTTTTAAAAAATACCGCATTTTAACTGCTTATAAGACAAGATTTTCATCTGATGCTCCCCCGAAAGTTTTGAAGGAAGGACTCCGAAAAATAGGTTTTCCTTGTACTCCCCACTATCCACAATTTTACCCACTGAATAACAGATTTCATCAGGACAACCTAACTAATCATGACAAATTCATCAGAGACGGAGAAGAAGTGCCAAATTTGTAGTAACTATTTAGAATGTAATAATTAGAAGAGAAGTTAGAATGCACAATACCAGTGAAATATAACTGTTATGGGACCTTACCCATAATAACATAATGGACTATTCCATACGTAATAAATACTGCACCTCAAGAAGAAGCAGGGAGTTCCGTCTGAAGTCTGGAGGGAAGTCCGTCAGGAGTCAGTCAGTCGAGTAAGAGGCAGTCCGAAATAGAGTCGCATTCAGACAATTACTACTAAACCTGATTGTTCGTACTAACACTTTTTTACCTCTCTGTATATAACAATAACCTTATTGAAGTCTGAAATTCTCACTAATCTTGCCGAATTCATCACAAACCTGGTTGTAGCACTAATTTTAAATTAGATACATGTAATTTGGATACAGAAATAAGGTTAAGTTTGATTTATGTGTCGGTTAAAAAGTATTTTATGAAATAAGGTGCTACTGAAACAGGAATTTCCTGTCAATATCCCTGTATCCCAACTGCAGAAATAGCTTCTCTCAAAACATTGTTAATTTTATAACACTGGAGTTATTTTACTTTCAAGGGCTCAGAACCGGATGTAACTGGAGAGTTGATGCTTACCCCACGCCCAAACTTATAGCTCCTGTCACAGAATTTCGATTTATAAGACAAAGTGTGATTTTGGGAGATATTTTTATTGGGAAAAATGCGTCTTATAAGCCGGTACTTAATGTGTTCAGAAACCTATAATAAAGTCGGCTGTAAAGAGTAACATTTTTACTATTTTATGCGTATTTTGTTTATTACTATTCCTGTGACTGGTAAAATTCTTAAAAGAGAATATAGTTTAGATTTTCCATTTCGTTTACTTCGGGTTAACAAAACTTGTGTAAAGTTAAAATCTTTACAACCACTCTGTCATGTCTCAGGTAGATTTTCCATTCAATATCCTGCTTAGTAGTCAAATTCTTTGCCGTTTTGTAAACAATTTTCAGTCTTAAATTATCAAGAATTTTTAAGAATTCCTTTCCCATTCATTTAGGTAGAAAACGTTTTGACTTTAATTATTAAATTTATAAATACATCTATATAGTTAGAAACGTACTCCATCCAGGTGTTTACTCGCAAATATCCCTGGGAAAGGTACGAATCCATCTCTCTGTTAAATAGTAGAACTTGTATCAGGAAAAAAATTTTAATGCAATATTCACTCACCCCCACCCAATTCAAAATATGTTTCGGCTTTAAATAACCCACAAAGAGTTCAAAGGACATTAAAAAAAAATCAGTCAACCATCTAGACGTAGTTAGATTGTCGCCCCCTCTTAATCCTATCTGTATACCCTAGCGCTAAAGTTATCCTATATGAAATTGGGAGAGGAGATGCCACTTCATGCAGATACATCACTGGGGTACCTATGAAACTAATTGTCTAAATATAAAAAACTTTATCAGTGATGTAGACTGTTCTACCCATGCTGTAACTGTTTGCAGCTACTATCGAACCCGGACGAGGCTGTGCCGAAGGGCAGAGTTTCGTCCGGTGAAGTAGACAGACCCGTTTTGCGCAATCTACAATTTTGGCCGATTCACAGGCTCAGATGATTTGAGTAAACTCGGCCTTGTATTTGTACTTGTGCCCTTTTGGCATGGGTCACTGAATATAATGGTTAGCAAGAAATCTCTACAAACGTTCATTTTTATCATATCAACTATTGTTTTAGTCATTTTTTTAGTTTTAATTTTTTTAATCCATGATTTACGTTTACTCATTTTGTTGTTCATTTTTTTGGTATTGTTTTATTTTTTTTTAAACGTTTGCTTTAGCTATTTGAAAGTTTTGTTTTTACAGTTAAAACATTTTTTTTTTTCACAATCTGTCTGATATTGGTTGAATCCAGGTTTTATTGACAGGTTAGTAATATCAATTCTTATGGAACTACCATTGAATAATACATGTTAGTCGATATGATAGGGTTACAGTTCTTGGACCACAATACTGAGTATATGACTTTTTCTTTTTTCTTATTTTCTTATTGGAGAAAGAATTCCCCAGTGTTTTTTTTTTTTTTTTAAGAATTTCACCCCAAGCAAGGCGGGAAGCCACTAGGACGCAAGGGGTTACAGAAAATAGGAAGATCAGATAGGAGTGATAGAAGAAAGGATGAGGGTAGTAGATAGATTAAGGCAACTGGAGATGTCGATTGACATTACACTTGAATAGCTGGAGATTGTAACTCACAGGAAAACAGGAGAAGGGAAGAGAGTTCCACAGGCGAGAGGTGCGAGACATGAAGCTATTAGAAGTAGAAGAGACGGCTACATTTAGGAGTTTCGACAGTGAAGGGGTGAGAGCAGGATGCCAGCCTCGTAGGGCGCTTGAACTCATGAAGTCTGGGAACCAGCGAATGCAGCTTCTCGGAGCAATTTCCATGAAAGTATTTGTAGAACAGACAGAGGGAGGCGACGGTGCGTCTGTGAGAAAGTGACTGTAGACGAGACGCCAGGGCAGGGCCAACCATATTGCATATCCGCTTCTGGAGCCTATCAAGAACCCTGAGGGCAAACAGAAGGGCGCCAGACCATATATGGCAGCAATACTCCATGCAAGGGCGAATTGTGGATTTGTATATCTGGAGGATCGACTCAGGGGAAAAAACTTCCTAGCGCGGCTCAGGGAGCCAACTTTCCTCGCAGTGGACGAGGCAATTGACTCGATGTATTTATTCCATCTCAGGTCAGCAGTTAACGTGAGACCGAGAAGCCGCAGAGAGTTGCTCTCGAGAAGTTGAGCGTCAGACATTCTAATGGAGGGAAGGGGAAGGCTCTCTGTGGTGATTAATAGAGAGCAGTTTTGTCTTCGAAGCGTTGAAGTTGACCAGCCAATTCATGCCCCAGTTCACAATCGATTGGAAAGTCCTTTTCGAGACGCACGGCAAGGTGAGTTTTGTCAGCGAGACTGGATTTGTTTTTTAGGCAGGAATAAATTGTGGTGTCATCCGCGTAGATGCCGACTTGAGAAGTTACGGCGTCAGGAAGGTCATTTATGTAGATAAGGAATAGAGTGGGGCCTAGGATGGAGCCTTGAGGAACACCTGCGTTCGTGGGATAGGAACTGGAGGAGAATCCGTTGTGAACGACCTTCAATTCACGGTTTGACAGGAATGATTGTATTACGTTATATAATCGACCCGTAATACCATAACCCTGGATCTTGCGGAAAGGCCGACATGCCAAACCCTATCAAATGCTTTGGAGATATCTAGTGCCACGGCTCGGGCTTCCCCGTTATTTTGGAGAGTTCGGTTTCACTGTTTCAGTGATGGCTGTGAGCACATCGGCTGTAGATCTGGCAAAGCGGAAACCATATTGCTTGTCTGAGAGCAGATTATGGGATGTGAGGTGGTTAACCACCCCGGTATTGATTAGATTTCAAGATTTTGCCGAAGAGGGAAGGAGACTGATAGGACGGTAGTTGGAAGGGTCCGAGGGGTCGCCGGAGTTCTTGAAGACAGGAACGATCAAGTATTAAAATAAAATGGCATCTTTGTGATTCTATTTGAGGCTCTAATTATAATAATTAGAACCTAAAATGTGACGTCACAACATGTGAAATAACATAAAATTTGAATCTAAAATATAACGCTAAAATTACCGAAATGAGACGCCGAAAAATGCAAACATCAAGTCCTATTGAAAACAATTTCACTCCTTGAAGATGGCCAAAGTGGCTGAACGTACTTAGAGAAATAATATCTATAAAGTACTTAGAAATAATATATAATACATCTCTGGTCTTAAGCCAACAATAAAAATACAAACAACTTTTTCTTTTTAAATTCTGGAAAAATATTTCTATGTTCTTCAAAAATATTTCTTTGGGTTGGATGCCAAATTACGCAATAAACAATACACGGCATCTCAAGAGATTTATGCATATTTTGAAGCTTTCTCAAGAAATGATTCAAGCAACTGGAACCAACTCTATCTGATTTAAATAATGCATCTGAAGACAGTATTTGTAATGAGAAAAGTACGCAGGTGTAGGTTTTATTTAACTCTGTAATAACAGAATATGTGGCACAAGGCCGAAAGGGGGAAGAGGTCGGTCTTCTGTCTTAACTTCTAAACTTAGCTAGCCACAAACGCTGACCCAACCATACTTACAATATTCCTTGCACCAAAACAACACATTCTTACTTACCTTTCTCACCACACCCGCTATAATACCTCAATGTCTCCATGAAAATACTAACTAGTCCCCATATGTACACTATATCGTTTGTGGGGTGGGAGGAGAATAAAACAACAATTTAAAAATTTTCCCAATGAGTATTTACAGTATGAACTAATAACTATTTACAAGAAACTAAACAAAATTATATTACTAATAAAACCCCCACAATCACTAAATGTTGCAGAAACATCAGTTAACGACGAAATTAATGCGAGACTATAATAATATAAAACAAACGTTCATCTCAAGCACTCATACAGACACAACAACAAATACAAACCCACACACGAAACGAAAGACGCCCCGCATCCACCAGAAAACCGACGTCACTGACCACCTAACGAGGGAGGGGATGGGGAATTAAACTTAAAGAAAAATAGGGACAGAAATAAAAGGGGTCAATGAGCATACATACCCTAGCTAAGTTTTAATGAAAAAGAAAACTAAAGAATCAAAACTAAACCTAAGCTAACCTAATTTTGAAATGGGTTGCCCGTGTTCAACACAGGCAAAGCAAAATATCCTGATGCCTAACCGGGATCAAAGTGCCACTCCAGGTCCGCCCCTTTCACCCGACACAAACGCGCAAGATTCACCCACCTTTTGCCGAACTCTGATGAAGTGAGTCGCCGCCTTTCCGTTCTAATGTTAACCATAAGCTGATGCTTGAAGTATAAGATCAGCTGGGAAGAAGTGAAGTACTCACCTTCATAGAATCCCTTCTGACGTGTCGTCCGAATCACAACTCACATAACACCTAGCAAGCATAAGAACACAATGTTCAATCGTCGTCAGCGGTGGAGCCACATTGCTACAAAAAGAAGCGGCCTCAAGGACAAAGAACTTTCTAGGCAGCATGCGAACCATGAGGCCTTCAACATACCTGCACAACGGCGCTACCACCCTGCAAAGAAAGAAGGCGTGACTAATGGTCTCAACTTCCCCACTACAGCGGCGGCAGTTTGGATATTTCTCCAAGCCTGCTGTGCAAAGTCTCTCGGCGACCAAGAGGGCCACGCATCATCAGCCAGGTGAGTGATGTCTCATTGTTATTGAGACATTTCAACCCGGGCGCCCAAGGCCATATTGAGCGAGCCTCCTAGGTAGCGAGAACGCACATCGGTAGCCGAGCCGCCACTATTAGTCCAAGTCCACACTACCGCCCGAGAGTGTTCATTTCGGTACTTATCGACAAGATCAAACTTATCGATAAAGTCCCGAAATAGTTTCACGTCCCGGTTGTTATTATCCGAATTTGATTCCATACGATCTATATCGGGGTCAAGGACGGCATTCCAATCGCCTGCTAAAACTATCCGATGAGATGACGCCAACAACGGCTCGATCTGCCGAAACAAAGCAGGCTGCTCAAAATGCTTATTGGGCGCATAAACCCCAATGAGACGTAGAGCCTTATCCTTTATGGTAACATCCATCACGCAAAGTCTGCCCGCCGGATCTGCGAAGACAAGAGCACACGCAGCCTTCAAAGACTTGCTCACCAGCCAAGAGACACCCCTCGAGCGTCCATCATAACATGCTGAATAGAGAGAAAAACCCCTAGACAGAATGCTCTCATGATCACGAGAAGAAAAACGCGTCTCTTGCACACAACATACATCCACTCCGAGGCGCTGAAGGTTACGATAGAGCCTCGCCCTTTGAGACTCGGACGTCAGGCCTCGGAAATTAAAACTAGCTAACTACAGAGACATTATCAAACCGATTAGGCTTGCTTACCTGAATTAAACATGGACGGGGTCAGGATACCGACAGCCTCCCCATCGACTCGTGGCCCATCTCAGTCTTCATGGTGCCGTTCTGGGAGAGATCACCTATATCCCACGGTCAATTTTAGTGCTCTATATAGGGAGGGGGTGAACAAAAACAGGGACCCTCCCAGCACAAAATTGTTTCAGTTTCTTCAATTTGTCATTTTCGACAATAGCAATTGGAGGGGACATTTTGAAAGAGGCTATTGCCTCGTCGAACATAGCCCAAACGAGTCTAGCCCCCAGTTCTCATCACAGTTAACATTCTTTGTGCTTCAGGGAAGTTTTTTGGGTCTTCTATGTCTTTTATCCTACTTCCGTAATCCCGATCTTTTTCTGCTTTGGCAGGGGAAATGCGACATACCTCCTCTCCTGAGTTGTATATATGTTTGAGATTTTTTTCCTTTTTTCTTTAGTGTCTTGTGAGGGACTTCTTAGTCTTTTGTTGGGAGATGGGGGCATTTCAGGTGTTTTAATGGGGGGAGGGATGGGATACGATTTGTCTTAAAGGGCTGGGGGTCTCTACTGAGAGGGGTTGAGGGATGGGAAGAACGTGTCTGTTGTGAATATTGGGCAGAAGATGTGGAAGAAGTGGCCTTTTTCACTTGGTCTTTTTTGGACTGGGTTCTCTACTGAGAGAGGTTGAAGGATGTGGGGAATGTTGGGCAGAAGAAGTAGATGGAGTGGCCTTTTTGACAGAAGAGGACTTTTGTTTATCTAATTTTTCTTTCAGCTTTTTGATTTTCTGTTTTTTCAAAGCCATGGTCGTACTTTTTCTGTGAATCTGTTAGAGTAGATTTAGAGACCGGGGCGTTGCCCTGGATGTTGACAGAGGGAGTGGGATTGTCAGTGTCTTTTGTCCAAGAGGCAACAGTGGACTGAGAACCCGATGTCTGACGCTTCTCTCTGGCCCTGCCAGCAACCTGCCATTCCCCCTCTCCCTTCTCCACAACTGCACTAGCAGCTGGCGAAAGCTCTTTAGGGAATGGGGGGCTTCTATGTAGACCCAATCAGGGTTTTTACCACACCGGTCCTGGAAGCTGGCATGCCCATTACAGGCGTGGCGGAACCTAAAGAGGAGAGGTGACCAGTCTCTCCACACTTCCAACAGACAGGTTTGCGGCCAGTCACGATGACCGGACGCTTCAGGCCCCCTACTTCCAGACAGTTGGGGATGTTGAGGGAGGCCTTGCGGTTTAACATTGTCGAAACTCCATCCCCCGTTCAGGCTGACGCATGAAGCACCCAGTATTTCTTTGTACTGCGACAGGAGAACAGCCGGGTTTTCCCCGATTATCTGAGGAGGGGCCTCGTATACTGCTACTCTGGTCCTTCTCCTGCCTTCGTATTCTGTTCGCAGAATGAGATCTTTAGTTATAAGGTCTCTTGTTGTGGCCTTTATACAATCGTCCGGTGTGGGCAGCAATACATCCCACATGAAGAATCCAGCACCTTTAACAATTCTTAGAGGGCTAAACCCCAGGGACTCCAGGGTTTTCACCACTGTGTTTTTTATCGAACGACAAATTTTGCACGTACGCTTATCGACGACAAAGACCGACACTATTCTTTTTTCAATTTTCTTCAGTTCAATGGGGTCTTCCAAGAGTCAACCTTCTATGACAAGGTGAGCGTAACTTTTGGCTAGCGCCATTAACTCCGCAATAATGATAACACATTTTTGGGGAGGACTTCCAGCAACAGGGCAAATCCCCGCCCTCCGCATTATTTCCGGTATTATCTTTTCGGCCATTATTGGCCTCTGCATTTTTGGAAAATGCTTTTTGGCCATTATTGGCCAACATACATTTTTCTTGACCACTATTGGCCTCCATCGCTTGGGTCTCATCATACTTTTTTTTAGTTTGGCCATTATTGGCCTCCAAACCTTTTGTTTTTTCCGGGCTACCAACGGCCTCTTCATTACCGGGAATTAATGCCGAGTATTCATCCGGATTGTCTTTGTCAGGTGGGTCTTTTTTTATAGAAAATAAGTGGTTCCTGAGCGACCTCCTAAGGTAGGCCACTTTCGTTTTTTGGGGGTTTTTGGGGTTTTTTTTTTTTTTTTTTTTTTTGATAATTAAAAATGAGAGGATTCTTTTTTTCTTCATTTTTAAGGGGAAGGGGAAGAGTAAAAAATGAAAAATAGTTACATAGTTGTAAACAATATTACAAAAGGTAAAATTAAATAAACAAGGTTCGCTTAACAGCGAGACAATAAAATTAATAACAATATAAACGAAAAAACAAAGGTCGACAGACGAGAACAATATAAACGAGGTTCGCAGGTAAGCGAGACTACAAATTTACAAAACGACAAAAAAATAAAACGTACGTACAAAATGTTTGGACGGACGAAGAAACAAGGTTCGCCTAAAGGCAAAACAAATGGATGCACGACAGACGAGAACAAGTGAACAAGGTTCGCATAAAGGCGAAACAACAAATTTAAAACAGTCACAAAAACGAAGAACGTACACAAAATTAAAAGGACTACAGACAAAAAAGCAACAAATTACACAATAAAATGAGGAGTTATAAACGGTAAAGTAAGAAAACGCTATACAAATAAAATACGAAATGATAAATGTAACAGTTTACAATATGGCTGCCGATAAAAAACGGTCAACCCGAAAACAAAACGATAAGCAAGGAGAGAAAAAATAGGACAGAATATACAAAATAAACACAAAATTTACAAACAAATATATTACAGAAAAAATTAACATATAAACCACAGAAATTTACAGTTATTTAAAAGAAAAAACACAGAACAAAGTAACACGTAATAAACACAGGAAAATAAAGTCGGACGGAAAACGTAAAAACGAAAAACTAAACAGATAAACTCTGGGAAGTGGGCACGGGAAGAAAATAAATTCAAAAAAGAAAACGTAAGAGAAAATCAAAAAGTTAAATAATAAAAGATTAATAGCAAAATAAAGTAAAAAATAAAAATGAGGAGGGTAAGGAATCGAAAAGGAAAAATCAAAAAATAACAAAACAGTCAAAACGAACGTAAGAAAAACGGTAAAAATAAATCAAAACTTAACGGAATAACAGCAGTTAGCGGTTCCAAAGGATTCTCAGACTGAACAAAAAAATGTCAAACACAGTCCAAAATTTTTATTCAACTGAGAATCCGAGGTTCACGTATAGTGTCTTTTTATAGTCCCAGTAAATAGCTCTTTAAAGAGGAGAGTAATAAAACGAATGGAGACCACTCTTGATTATTCATAACAGTATTTATTATAAATGTATCCTTGAGATTTGAGATTTTGTCATCACGTTTTCAAAATGATGATTATTATGATCCAGAAATTGCTGAAAACACGACTCATTGAAATAAGCAGCAATCAACATTTCGATAGGTTTCTTGGACCTCTGTGGAAACTTTCCATCACCCTTTCTTGCTCAACATGGCGTGGTTAATATCTGTGGTCTTCCAGAATGGTTCTTGTGTACACCACCATCAGCTTCAAACTTATTTTCTAATTCATGAGATTGTACGCCGCGTGGGTGGATTTGAATGAAACTCTCTCTTCGCCATCGCCTTTGAACTTCAACTTCATTCTCGTACTTCCAGTAGCATTTCAGGATGAATTTTCTTTTTTCAAAGCTGAGCCTGGATGACATTAGCAATACTAATGTATAAATCTGAAAAGTAAGCAAGTTGACTTGAAAGTAAGCCGCTATACAGTTCCCGTACAATCACCGAAGTTAAGCAACGTCGAGCTTAGACAGCCTGGAAATACCAAGAGCTGTAAACTTGGATGTGCGGGTGTTGTAATAGATAATGGTACGTTATTGTTAATCGGAGAGTCGAGTTTCAATTCCAGTTCGTTATATTGATTTACGCGCAAATACCCTTGGGGAAGGTATGAATCCACCTCTCCTTCCAGCTATGGATTGATTAGTGAGACATATCACTAAACCATTATTATCTCAAAAAAAAGAATTCTTGCAATCTAAAATTATTTTCTGCCTTTAAATAACCTGCAAAGTTTTGATAAACCGTAGAAAACGAATTAATCAATCCGAAGAGGAAAATGTGTCAGAAAAATCCAAGCGCAATATAACTCAGTTTTTATAACGCCGACATCGTTGGTAGTCAATGTGTACAGATATACCTTCTTTTTTTTTTTTAACCTGGAACCTATACATTTATTCAGTTTAAATTTATTTGGGATTCTTAATCTGGGTGTGGTCAGGAGGAAAGGCTTCCTTTTGCCCACCCACCTCTCTTTCTTCTGGCTAGTCAGCAAAATATTTGAAAACTTGATGAACTTGTTTTTCGAGTTGGTATCTTTTATAGATCGGACCAGATGAGTCAAGCCTCCAATCCATGCTCCAGTACGCCACTTTATCATAAGCAATGGAAGTGGGTAGAACCTCTTTCAGGGGGAGAACATTAATTCATCGCCCAACAACGGGGTACCGAACTGAATTAATAAATAAAAATAAAATAAATAACCACGCAAAAATTACAAGTATTTTTTTTTTATTAGAAAATGTCATGACATACTCGATTTAGGTTAAGTGAGAACGTTCAAAATTAATTTCCAAAAAGAAAAATTTGAATTTAAAAAGACACACAGTTGTAACTCTAAATTTAAGGCATTTCATAATGAATTAGATATTATACTAGTTATAAAGCGTTTTAAGGACTCAAAAGAGATACAATATGGAGTAAATAAACCCAGCAATAATTTCCAATACAATTAAAACTCGCATCGGACAATAGACTAGTGAATTAAAGTGTTGTTTCGCAAATTTAATGACATAGTAACTGTGAGTTCAATCCCTGGGTAGGACCAGTTGCCATCCAAGTCTGTCCTGCTATTTACCCATAGGGAGAAGAGGATTCATACCTTTCCCAAGGGTATTAGCACGTAAGTGAATGTAATGGATTCGACTGGAATTCGAACTCGGCTTTCCGATTCCTCAATCCGTGCCGCTATCCATTACTCCACCATCCATCTGAAATAGAAAACTATATCATTCGGGGTGACAATACTTTTGGACCAGCCTGTAGATTAAATAAAGTTCGAAATTCCCTGTAGGATAACATCAAAAAAAGATTGACAACAGTCTCAATATGCATAATGTAAATAAAATTTGTCCACTATAGAATTAAAACCTGCACACTATGGACTGAAAAACCCTTGATGAAAATAAAAACTTAAGATGCATTTTATAAAAGAATATCTGATAACAACGGAATGATTAATATATATATGAAAAATATTATATCATTTCAGCAATTATTTAGGCCTGTTAATTGTTTTTTTGTGGCTCGATTATGTTATATAATGGAAAATAACGGTGTAAAAGTTTTACATCCAACATAAATTTACTATGACATGCCACTTCAAGACGTCGGCGATTATCTCGTCCCACAGATTCCTTTTTCTTTATTTGTGAATTGCTATAGTTTCTTTGGGTAAAAATAGTTGAAAGGTTTCTGTTTTATCTTCTTCATGGTTTTGAATTCTGAATAGCCTTCTTACACTAACTGCTACCCTGTGGGTTAAATAACAGTGTAGACTAGAGTCTCTAACTCCAATCTACTCTGCTATTTAACCCACAGCTTTTCTTAAAAGACGAATTCGTGCCTTTCCCACAGGCATGAGCGCTTTGAAAAAAAAACCAGAGGTTGCTCGAAGACAAATCTGGTTTGGAATGAGGTGCTGACAAATCTGGAGGATACGATGTTTTGACAAAATCGCTACACGAGACGCGAAGAAGGGGGGGGTCATCGTGATATTTGAAATGGTTGGATATTTTACGAACAGTCCCTGGAATTCTTTGTTAGCAACCCGCACTCGCTCAATATCTTCGGAGGTTCTGCTTGTTGAACGCCTCTCAAAATGTGAATCGCTTTCGACGGATTCACGGCTAAGTTTGAAGCAACGGAACCAAACTTTTTATCTGAGCTTTGCTCACTGAATCAGTCTTGAAAGTTTTCTTGAGAATTTTTATTTCTTTGTTGTTTTTTTATTATTATTATTTTGGACATTATTTATTTTGAAATGAAATATATTTCATGTGACATAATACCGAAGGGGAAGTGGGGTAAAGCTGGTCGTCACTCAACTATCCTACACCTCGCTAAACTGATTCACGACCCATTCATTCTTACACTTGACTTAATCACCAAAAGAACCCATCCATCTTTACCGAATCCAACATTTACCAAAATACCATATATTAACACCGAACCTATTAAAACCTCATGAGACAAATTTTGCGATATCTACATTTTTTTTTCTTTTTTTTTTTTTGTAGACTAGACCGGTAAATAAATTCGACGAGCATAAAAATGAAAAAAGAGCATAGCATGATGAAAAAGACGCCAAACTTGACGAAAATAAATATTTTTAATGTTTTTTTTTTCCATTTAATTATTTTTTTTTTATTCATTTATTTATTTATTTTTTGTAGACTAGGCCGGAAAATGAATTCGACGAGCCGATCCCACTTTACGTGCCAATAAACTTTACACCAAACGCCATACAAAACATTAAGTAAAAGAAATAGATTCGTTTTCTACTGCTTATCAACCGTTTGCAGGTTATTTAAAGCCAGATAATAATACTAGTCTTACTAATTAACCCATAGCTGATGGGACGAGGTATTTTCCCAAGGGTATTTGTGCGTAAAACCACCTGGAATTAGAATTCGGCGCTCCGATTTCTGTGAACCATTATCCATTACACCATCCACACATTCAAGTTTACAGCAGCTGGTATTCTCAAGCGGTCACCCATATTGTTACTGACCAGACTCGACTTTGCTTAACTTCGGTGATCGTACAGGAACAGGTGTTTCAACGTGGTGTGGCTGTAAACCAATTATGAGAGAAAACGAGACTCAGAATTTATCCTCTTAGCATATTTTATACCCCTAAGTTTGGGCAATTAAACATCTGCCCTTTCTAAAAGCAACGTAGGAGATAAAGAAGACCTCGTTTACTTATTTGAATGTCTGCATTACAGCCAAATTTGTTTTCATGTTTCAAGCGTTTGGATGTTTTGCATATCGAGCCCAATTCAATGTTTTGTCCCATTGCTTCATCTTTTAAAGGGCTATTTTGTTACAATAAGTGTATAGTTGGCAATGGGTCCTTCAAAAAGAAGAAAAATAATGGCTCTGTTGGTAGCTATGGGTAATCGCTATTTTCGTTTTGTAAACTGAGCATCCACCCTCGTAAACTAGACTTGGGTAGCATGAAGCCTGATTGCGTTGTTGCCTCAAGATAAAAGTAAAACGTAGCTTTCACATTTGAAATGCTTTGTACCAAATCTTATAGAAAGACTTAATAATAACTAAATGACTTCCTTGTGCCTGTTTTTTTTTTTATAGATTAAAAAAGATGTTTAATAATTCATAATATTTAATATATCATTACATAATTTGTTCAAATTCGTCATTCTTGTTGTTTTATAAATACGTTTAAGCCAGTTAAGTTTTTGATCCATCAGGTTTGCCTTTGCATATGCTTTGCCTTCTTCTTTGGCAAAAACATATGCAGATGACACATTGTTGATAGCAGGCAGAGACAATGAAGCCACAAGATCTGCTACAAGAGGTAATAAAGGAAAGTAAGAAGGGCTAAACATAAGGCAGAATATATGGTTTTCAGCAGGAGGGACAGCCCAAGATGCGAACTACAAATAGGAGACGCCAAAATCAAACCAAACTGAATTATCTAGGAAGTTTTTCTTTAACGGTGGACGGAATATGATACCAAAATCTGAAGGTACATTGGAATAGCGAAAGATGTTTGGACTAAATAAAGGTTTAGGTTCAAAATTCCAATTAATATTACCTGAAGAAGGCCGGAGCGTGCAAATGCCGAAACGTTGTGAATATGACAATAAAGGTGAGGAAAATAATCCGAACAATGTAAATAGTTACAATACCTCAGAAATATAAACAGATCCTGAAGAAGGCCAGAGAATACAATGACCGAAATGACGTGAATATGAGAATAGAGATGAGGATTACAGACCGAACGATGTAAATAGTTACAATACCTCATCTCAGAAATATAAACAGATGATGTTTCCAAAGGCTAAGCAAAATACTAAGAAACAGAAAAATTTCATTATAAATAAAGAAAATAGCACTGAACTATCACATCATATCAATCCTCCTATATGGCAGTGAATGCCGGACAATTTCCTCACAGATGAAGAAGAGACTTGAGGCAACAGAAATTTGGTTCTACAGAAGGATGCTGAGGATATCATGAACTGAACATGTTAGTAACGAGAAAGTTTTAAGGAAAAAATAAAAAGAAAAGAGGTGTCTTACTTATAATCCTAAAGAAACAGTTGAACTTTCTAGGATACACAATGGGGAAAGAGGGTTTGGAGAATTTGACACTCACAGGATATTCTGAAGACAAGAGGGACAGATGAAAGTAGTGCATGACGTACCCAAAGAGCTTGTGTAAATATATAGAACGGGGATTGAGGGGATAAGGAAAAGACCAACTTTACTAAGAACTACAGAGGACAGGAAGTTATGGAGAGACACGATCGCCCACGTCCTGAAAATAAGTGGCAAATAGAAGAACGTCGACCGTAATGTGGCCGTCTTTGGTCACTTGACCGAATAATCTGTAGAGAATTGATTTGAACTGTTGAGTCTCTGGGTGTAAGAACTTATATTTGCTAAGGTACATCAACATAATATTTAGGGTACTGTACAAATATGAGTCATCTGAGGTCTGGTTAAATTGAACCTGTCGCAAAAATAGATACGGAAAATTTACTTTCGACCGATGATTATCAGCAGTGAAGTCAACTACAAAGGACAGGCTATTGAGTAAGAATGGTTGTGGATCTGAATGCGGTTTGTTAACTTTTTACTTATTTGTTATTGATTACATAATTATTTGTTGCTTATTATTGTTACGTTGTGGTAGGATCCACCTAATTTGCATAGTGGAGTACCGACCATATAAATATGGTTGGTACCGGGAAGAGAGGAAGGAATCAAGAGATTCAACCAGAGACTCTGCCCGACTGCGACTCAGTCAACACATTCTCCAGGAACGGTCTTACCAGGAATATACAAAAAACTATATGTAAATATTGTGTACACTTTCTTGTTTCAATACATTTTGTTCTAAGTACATTTTGTGTTGCATTATTATTCCATGCATTAGTCAAGTTTCAACAGTTTATTATTTACTTAATATGTTTATTTAGTGTTTTTTGTTGTTTATTTTGTACTTTATGTTTGCGGGGCTTGTTTATATTATGAATTTACTTTAAAGCATTGTTTTGTCTAAAGTATATTAGATTACATGCGTTGTATATAGTGCATATATTTGCATTTTTATGATTGCATTTTAAAAGGTATTTTTTAGTTTCCGATTTTTAAGTTACGTCATAAAAAATTGTTTTTGTATCTGCATTGAAGGAAATTCTGATCGTTTATATAGTAATTGGTGTTGGCGATTATAACTATTTTCTCCTTCAGACAAAGTTTAGGGTTTTCATATTTACTGTTGTAGGCTGATGCTGTTTTCCTTATTTATATGCGCTCTATCCTTGATATTGAGCACTTTTATCTATAAATATAACATACCTTAAAACTCTAGTTTTAATATAGATATGAGAACGGAAAGAGACGTTGTCTATGTAATTATATATCGAAAGCTGAAGATACAGGGACGCTTATGGCGATACGAAATTCAAGTCTACTAGTCTGATTCTGCTAGTCCACTTACGAACTAATTATGTCTACAAAAAGACGCATCTGTATAGTAGCGCTTTATGAGAAAGACCATGAACACAAATAAAGAAATTTAGTTCGAGTGATTGCTGACTGAATTTTTTTCGCTAGAATGAGTACTGGTATATAAAAAGAAATTAATTGGTTTAGTCAATCATTATGTACGTAGGCTTCAAGATGATAAAGACTGATAAATTCTCTTTTATCAATTTTTTTTTTCAAATAAATTTCCTACTTTCTTTACGTATTTTTCTATTTAAAAATAAAAGTGGAATATCAACTTTTAATAATATATATAATGCGTGTGTGTATATGTGTGTGGATTCTCAAAAAATCAAATTACTCCCTGACCGAGTAGGTCGTCGGAGTTCCATACTGAGTCTCACAGCACGGTATTTCTCGAAGCCATGGTAATTACTTTAACGATAAAATTCGGTTAAAGACCAACACAACCAGAAAAATGATTTGACATAGAGTAAAAAAAAAAAAAAAACGAACAGAGAAATATTACTCAAACCTGTGTATATATTAAAATGCAACATTTATAAACTTAAATATTTTCAAATGGAATATTCTATGAACAGCTTATATATTTATATATATATATATATATATATATATATATATATATATATATAATGCGTATGTATGTATATGTATAAGAAAAATATATATAATACTAAAAGAAAAATTTAAAGATTTGGCGGTATTTTTTTTTTCTTCTCGTAGGGTCTTCATCAGAACAAGTTCTAACCAATCATATTTGCAATAAACAGCAACAGACTACATCCACTCAAAACTGATCAGTACATTTAAGAATTTCATCAATATTCAAGATTACATTATAAAAGTTCAAAAATATGATTGTTAATTTAATTTAAAGATGTTTTGATGCACGTAGGCCCTTACTTTCCATACAAACAAGTATTTTTATGTCAGGAGAGACTTTCGTAATTTTGATTGTTAACAACTTTATTTCCAAGTTACAAAAATTGTTCATCGTAAAAAAAAAATTCGTCGCAAAAAAAAATATCACGTACAAAAATCGCCAGCGTAAATTATAGCAGTAATGCAAAATTTCCAATCAAAGTTTCATAATTGCGATAATCGTATCTATATATATATATATATATATATATATATATATATATATATATATATATGTGTATTATCATTTACTGATACTTGTTTTTCCTTCACTATATATATATATTTATATATATATATATATAGTGGAGGAAAACAACATATGTAAACATACAAATTTTTAATTTATTTATTTCCAGCTAATGAATAAACATACTTTTCATATAATTAAATGGACACAGATGCATAACTAAATATGCATAGGAAAGAGAAAAAATTTGATTTAATAGACATAAATCCCATTTATCCATTTTAATGGGTGATAAAAAAGAATGCATAAACTTCATTTACTTTGTAGAATAACCATTATTCACTTCTACAGCAACCAACATTTGTAGTTCTCAATTAATGATTTGCAGACTTTAGTTGGTATTTTGTTCCATTCTTCTTCGCATATGGTCTTCAGATTCGGAATGTTTCTTGGAGCTCGCTATTGGATTTGAATTTTCAAATAACGCCAAAGATTCTCGATTGGGTTTAAATCTAGGGATTGATTTGACTCTTTGATTATATCTACATTTTTTTTCAGCAAGACATTTCTTCGTATATTTTGCAGCGTGCTTAGGATCATTATCTTGTTGGATGATACAATCAGGAGGAAGTTCAAGATTTTCAACCGAAATTATTAAATTTGCTTCCAAAATATTTTGATATATATATTTTTTCATTATACCTACTATTACTAATATATTTTGTTCAGGGGAGCGTTCTTGTTATTGTAAATTTCATTTATTTTGACTGACAGATTCCTGATGGAAGCAAATTATCCTGCAACGCTTGACGAGTAACCATTCGATTTTGTTTAATTTGACGCATTAATTTCCTCGAAGATCTTGAAGAAATCTTCAGTGGAGCACCTGTTTTTCTTTGGTTTTCAAGAGTTTTGACTTTTTTATACGTTGCAGTGAATGAACTAATGGTAGTAAATGGAATATTAAGGTTGTCTGAGATTTTCCTATAACTTTTACCATCTTTTCACAGCTTTACAATGATTTCTTTTTGCGAATTTTTCAGTTCTTTACCTCTTGCCATGGTTGTAAACTTCTTGTACGAATATCAATTACAGAATATTCTGTTTGTATTTTCTAGGCTAAAAATAACAACTAACATTATTGGATCATTTTAGAATATTCCACTTGAATAATCTAAAGTATTAAAGCAATTTAAAAGTTTTAAAATCAGAAATTCGAATTGTACAAATAATTTTTTCAACCAGTAAAATGGATGAATGGGATTTATTTGTATTAAATCATTTTTTCTGTTATCTCTGCATATTTAGTTATTATGCATGTGGACAGTTCATTATCTCTAAAATATGTTCATTAATTAGTTGGAAATACAATAAATTAAAAATTTGAATGTTAGCGAATATGTTCCCCCACACACAGACACACACTGTATAAGTATAACACACACACACACACACACACACGTATATTAAAAAGAAGAGAGAAACCCGCAAACGTTTTTGGTTGTAATGTAGATTTCTTTTAAAATATTATGCTTTATTTCCCATAATTTTGGTTTTCAGTCTTGCGACCTTCATTAGGCAAAGAGTG
>CAHIKZ030003763.1:0-5000 GCA_903632075.3 Acanthosepion pharaonis | reverse complement strand
GAGAATTGGCAGGGAATCCAATTAACACGATCATCTACATTTTGGAAAATGTTCAAAAACTTGAACAAGCTCCCACCTCGAAAGAATATCGAGTAAGTGCAGTTAAAAAAAAAAATCAGATTGACAGTGAAAAGGTAAACGACGCTGAGGTTCCACGGCTTCCTCTTAGAATATCCAACCGTTTTGAATATCTTGTATGGCGTTTTTGGCTATCACTTACATTTGTCAGCACTCCCTCCAAGCCAGATTTAGCTTCAAATGATTTCTGTCTTTTCCCAAAGCTAAAGTCGACATTTCTACTGCGGACGAAATTAAGAACATGTGAACTCTTCCACAACAAGCCAGTTAACCCTGCTAGGAAATGCACTATTCCTGTTATAATTTTCACCATCACAATCTTGCAAATATATAAGAAGCATTCATTGGTCAATCACCTTTAATCTAGTTTGCTGATTAGTCAGTTCCGACCAATGAAACCGCCTGCACGCGACAAATCTGTTTTCCCGCTCAATATGCTTGGAGCCTCCCACGTGATACACGACCATTATAAAAACAGAACACGTGTAAGCTCCCTGAGTTGTTTCTTTTCATTCATCTCTCTCGCGTCTCATTTACCAAGATGTAATCTTCAAGAACTCCCGTCTTAACTAATGCAGTCAGACGTTAAGGACCATTACCAACATCCACGCAAGTACGAACTCTGAAATCTCTTCTGAACTTTTACCAACTTGTACAATACACAATTCCAAACATGCTAAAGAAACTTTATTCTTCTAAACTACAGTTTAATAATTACTTTCACTTTATGAACTTCGGTACAAATATTTACCTAATCTAAGAGACACAACTCTGTCTAATCTTTTCACTCAGTATTCATGCATGTATACCAAACACTAATAAATACAATTGTTACGTTTTGAAACGAAATGTTTATGAATCTTTATTTCTGTATTTTTTATTAATTGTTGTGGATGGAAGATTATTGAACACACACAATTTTAAGCCTTCTGATAATTCAAACATTTCTATTCCTCTCCAACACACACATCCCGCAACAAACACACCGAGTCAAGTGATGTCGATCACGAAAGCGGGCTTTTCAGACAGGATATATATGTGCAAGGTACTAAGCAGAGTATCTGAAGAGGACTAAAACACCATTGCCCTAGGTAGGCCCCGTTTTCATTAGCAGTAAATTGCTGGATCATTTTCCTGGACTTTCTTGTGTATAGAACTGGTATTATTAAAACCTTCAGTTCTAAACTATGTTGAGAAACCAAACATTTTGATCGATGATTCATTTTTCTTTTCTTTTTTTAATATAGTAATAACTCTAAGTAGAAACTTCTTTTTTAGAGACACGGCACATTTTCTTCTCCTTTGTTGCTCATAAGTTTTGTCTTTTTGTTATTTCTCCCAAACCCTGTTCTACCATCTATTTTCTTACGCACTGCTTTCCTCCGTCCTTCTTTCCCTTAATCTGACCCGTGAGTATCGGATTTTCCAAACCCTCCATTCTCTTTACATGCCCCCAGAAATTTCAACTGCTTCTTTCTGATGTTAAGTATAAGTTTCTGTTGTAACCTAGAAAGAGTTACTGAATGAGAAATAACCAAAATCTTTATAACATCAACAAAATACAATACTCGCCAGCGGTGTGAAGAAGGTAAACCACTGCTAGTGGTGCTCTACTTAGACAGCATATTACCCCCACTTACAATAGTGTCTAACGTATTTATGAAGATTGGGGCACACCCATTAGTGTTTATATGTACGGTATATAACAGTTTCCTTTTAACATTCTCTCGTTGCTCACATGTTTGTTCCATGGTACCCTCAACATCTTTCTGTAGAACAATGTTTCTATTGCTTCAAGTCTCTTCCTCATCTGTGAAATTGTCCAGCATTCTCTGCCATACAGGTCACATATCACGTAATTGTTCAGTACAGGAATCTCTCGATTAGTGCGAATAATGTGTACATTGGTAACTTTTAAAAAAATCAGTTTTTAATTACTATGGTTAACTGAGGAATGTTTTACCGCACTTATCGAGTATTATGTATGCACTAATCGAATTTTGGTATATAAAAATTTTAGCCCATTAATCGGATGCGCGTTAATCGAAGGATGTCGCTAATCTTTTTTCCTTTGTCATTTTACTAATTCAGCTTTAACATTGGAAATAAAAAACGTTTGTTTTATTTCGATGGATGGTTACAAGCGAGATATGCTTATTTTATTACCAGACTTTTATTTATGATTTTCAATTTTATTTCTATTGCTGAAATTACATCGTCGTCTTCTCTTTATTTTTTAAGATACATTCCGCCAGTTTGTAATAATTCGACAAAAATTAAATCATACACACACACACACTCCTCTCAGCGTTTGTAATTCCTGTGCGTTCAGCCCTACAGAAATTACACTTGAACATTTATAATAAAATCGGTATTCAACGTTTTTCTGCCAGAAGTCTTTATTGCAAATGCTTTGTTGTAGACAGACTTTCTTAGAATTCCTTTCGAAGAAACAGGATACGCCTAAATATCTCAGCATATTTTTATATTCACAGTTATTGTTATAACTCGAATAGGCTTGTTAAGCAAGTTTATCCAATAGGCAGGGTTCGGTTTGGAATCTTCTTTTATGAGCTGTATCCCTTCAGGATGTAGGCGATCACTATCCTCCACATCTTTCTGTCCCTTGTAGCTCTTAATATGTTATGTTATTTCTCCCGAGGCCCTTTTCTACCATTCATTTACTCAAGCCCATCAAGTATGTTTCGCGATGTTTTCCTCTGTCCCTCAATCTGCCCTATGAGTATCATATTTTCCAAGCCTTCCTTCTTCATTACATTACCCAGAAATTTCAACTACCTCTCCCTGGTGTTAAGTATAAGTTTCTTTTTTGTTTCCATTTTCACTAAAACCTCGTCGTTGCTCACATGTTCGGTCCATGGTATCCCCAGCATCCTTCTGTAGAACCACATTTCTGTTGTGTCAAATCTCTTCTTCATCTTTAAGGAGATTGCTCAGCATTCACTAAAATATAGGAGGACAGATATCACGTAACAGTTCAGCGCTCTTTTCGTCGTTTCTAATGAAGTTTTTTTTCTGCTTAGCTTTTGGAAGGCATCTTTGACCATCCCAACGCGTCTTCGGATTTCAGTGTCGCACTTTAGAACACGTTCCAGTTATTCAAACTTTTGTATTTGTATGGATTTGTAATTTGCATTTTGGATACATCCTTTTTCTGTTTTCTTGTAGTTTATATTTAGTCCTTTCTTCTTGCTTTCTTTCTCTATCTTCTGTAGGAGATTTTGTAGTTTCCTTTTCGTGTCTGCTATCAATACTGTGTCATCTGCATATCTTATGTTGTTAAGATTGTGGTCGCTAGTAATGAATCCTGATAGAACTTCTAATTCTCTCAGAATTGCCTCACTGTGTAATTTGAATAGTTGAATAAATCCGGTGAGAAGACCCACCCTTGTCTTACACCTCTTTTCTATCTTTGTGCATCTGCTGAACTCCTTTTCTATCCGTATGCAGGCGGTTTGCTGCCAGTATTTGTTGTTATCAGCCTACCTTAAACTGTTCCATGCTGTTTACCTCCTTAATAATCGAGATAATTCGCTTTCTGTTCTTTCTAATGCACTTTTCTGTAATCACTTCGACGTAGTGCAATGGTTAACAAGCTTACCTCGCTAGATCACTTGCAACAGAATAGTGAATTCTATCCTAACTTGGTGCTCCATACTTTTGGCCTTGTGTCACATCTAACATACGCTTACTAAATCACTAATACACTAATCCGATCTATACTAGCCTAATGCATACTATGCCATATTACATGTAAGATAGTTAAATGAATAAAACTTCCTCTAAAACTTGTGCTCGCTATAGAATAACAAATTAGTCTGTGATCAACTCACATCTGATCACCGAAGCTAAGCATTTTGTTCGGTATAGTTTATTTGTTTAATGGTATATCAACTCCTTATGGGCCATTTATTTGTTTAATAGTATATCAACTCTTTATGGCTCATTTATTACCGAAATTTTATTTTCTTGTGGGTTTTGGTAATTTTTTTTTTCAATAATGTATTGCTGGTAATTTTTTTCTAATGTATTTTTATATTTTGAATACAGTTTGTGTGTTCACTATTTGCTCATAGCTGGGACCCTAACAGGTGCTGCCACTCTGGGTCAGGATAGACCTGGAAACAAGAACAATTAAGAAGTGGTTCCACACTCCTCAAACCTCCTGGTCAGAGGCCTTTGCTACCGGATGTAATTTATCTTCATACCCAGGACGAGTCCGGTATAATAACAAGATGTACATGTGTTATAATAGCTAAATGAGTGCGTATATCGGAACACATGGTACTATAAGCAATGTGTTCTAGTGTCACTATAAGCAAGTTTCGTAAATAAGGAGATAGTAGAATTTTTTCTGTTCAAACCGTACAGAATTATTATTGAAACTATACCGATTGATTGATTTTTGCTTTACGGCTTATCAACCCTTTGTGGATTATTCAAAGCCGACATTTTTTCGTTGTATAAGAAGAATTCTTTTGTTTGCGAGTGAATATTTTATTAAAAATCTTGAGGATAAATATAGATTATATAACAATACTGTCTTACTATTTAACCGATAGTTGGTGGGGAGAAGAAAGGGATTCATACCCTTTACCAAGGGTATTTTACACGTAAGTGACTGTAACAAACTTAGTTCTCCAATGTCTAATCCATTATGTCACATGCACATTTTGTTACTATACCGAATTTAATGACATGAAATTCTGAATGCATTCCCACTCCAGAAAAAAATTAAGACATTAGGGTATTTCTTACAGTAAGTTTCTAAATTTTTTGCTCGAATTAGAATTGACAAATGATTCTGAAGCGATTTGCTTCACACGAACATTTACTGGTTTAGATATCAATTTGCTCGAACTAAGCCAATTTGGATAACGGTGGTATTTACGAACACTGTA
>CAHIKZ030003762.1:0-64473 GCA_903632075.3 Acanthosepion pharaonis | reverse complement strand
CTAGCTGGCGTTTGTCTGTTCACGACCATTCAATCCTCTGCTATGTTGTGTTTTTGATCACAGAGGGTTAAAAGATCACTGATGAAGCAAACTAAAGTCAAGATGGTTCGACAATTTGGGAGCTACACACACACATACAAAAAAAAAACAAAAATTCTTTGGATTAAAGAACTAACTCGAGTTAAAAAGGTAATGCTGATTAGGGAAATTGTCTCATCCTCACTTCTATGGCATCCTTCTGAAAGTGTCTTCTCACGAAAATTGACTTTCTCCAACACCATAGCTCAGAACTCATGGTTGGACAATGGGGATCTGCGGATAGCAGTGTGGATAGGGATTGTCAATGGAGTTCCAACCAACCATAGGGAGGTCGAAGGATGATGATGATTATGAGTAACTTAAATTTCTAAGTTTTGGTCTTTAGGTTCAGCACAAAGTCTTGGTCAGGAGGTCTCAGTGAATGATGCAGACTCAAGTAGCAGTAGTGTGGGGACTGTGTGTGTGTGTGTGTGTGTATCTCTCTGTGACTCCAGCTTATATGGAGTCCTGCATCCAGAAGAGGTGGGGGTTGACTAAGGTCTAAATTCAGTTTTCTTCTACCCTAAGCATCAACCTTTTCTAAATTTACACATATAAAAATACATTTACCCAAGTGGTTTTCCTAATTAGAGATTGACCAGACCTCTTTTGAGTGATCAGAGAGATCAAATCACCCCTCAACTCCAACTCTATGCCTCACCTCGCCCCACAGTTCCATATAGGCAGTGCTAATCTCTCTCTCTCTCCTCCTACTTTCTCAGCAGCCAACCTCAGCCTGCTGACATGACAAATCCAACTTCCAGATGACTCAGTGAAAACAAAAAGGATTTTCAGTCATTAATCCTTATCCATCAGCTCGCCCCATGCTAGGATCTCTCGACTGACCAGACCACTGGAAAAGGAAATAAAAATACTATTTCTATTCTTCTTAAAACAAAAGTTTATCCTTTCTATGTCTTATACATTTTTTTTTTTTTTTTTTACACTTGAACAGATCACTCAGCCTTCTTGACCATGGTCACTTCAAAATAGTAATTAATTCTTCCTTACCACTTATATCCAAAGGAATCCAAATTAATGTTTGGATATAACATTTTTCTGGACAAATGTCACAGAAATTATAATGAATGAATGTGCAAGGCTGGTCCCTATCTCTGTGGGGATACTTTTCTTCAGGGAGGCCAATTCAAAACAGATGGTTTTTCTTGGCCTTTTTTGTCTAGAGGAATCATGAATGTTATTGATTTTGGCGACCAGCCTGGTTTCTTTATTATCAACATGTTTTTATTTTATCTGACATTTTTGTGGATACCTTAATACTCTCTTTCTTATTGGCAAGAAGTGTGGGGGTGGTGGATAGTTTTACTCAATCTTACTGAATCCCATCTAGTTAAATTTGGGTTCGATTCTCCTTGGAATTATTTCAAAAACATGATTTTTCAGCACATTTTGTTTTTAATTTTCTTCTCAATTTTTCAATCCATCTTCCTGCGAATTCAACAATTATTATCCAGTTAGTAGACTCTTCTCTCTCTCTCTCTCTTTCTGTTTAATCAACCAATTAGTTATGTCTAATACTAAAATCTTTACTACAATATCCAAGACAACCAGAGATATTATTAGGAAGAAAAATAAATGAAACACCAATTCAGATACCAGCACTTATCAAATAAATTGTTTACAATGTAAAAGCACTTATATCAGAGAGACATCACAAAATCTAAAAGACCGTATCTACGAACATAAAAGATTTACGTTTAGACAGCCATTCAAACTCTCTTGTAATACACAGGAACAAAACAGGCAATGACTTTGATTTTACAAATGCCCCCATAATTAAAAAAGAACATAATTCTTTGTCAAAAGTACTTTGAGTGATTATTAATAACAATATTACCAACTATAGACACACGTCAAAAACATTACATCACCACCCTTTATTGAATCCATTCTTAAAGAATCTAATGTGTTTTTATCTAAAATATGTATGTAAAAACGTTCCACCCGCAAAAAAATATATGTACGTGTAATCAGTCTATAATGAAATTACTGAAGTCTTTGTCTTCTCCGTCGTCTTCTTCTGCTCAGTCTTATGCCAGTCGACACTGAAACGAACAACACATGTGACTTTTGCACAACTGGACCACTTCACTTTACCCTCACAAACTCAGTTTTTATGCCGGTGAGGCATACGCTTATGCAAATGAATACGGGCCTCGCTCCCAGTCTGGTCGTGCATGCACACTGCCATTTTTGTGTCCCGCTGCCATGACATTTGCCTCATCAAACGTTCACTCATTCATTTGTTACAGTACGTAAAAACATTCCCAAATAAACATGCAAAAAAACAAAAAACATGTCTACTAGACATAAACGCACATGCACACACTTACAAATAGACATTATCATCTGAATTCCACACAGACAAACCAGAATTATTATACACATACATACATAAAGCAATATTTCCAGTTTTTCAGTTAGGCTTAGTAATTTCTTGGAAATTTGAATAGCTGTTATCATCTCTCCCTGAATTTGGAATACCATAAATTATACTAACATTTGCTTAACAAGTTGAATGCATGTGAAACATGATTAACCAGTGAAAATCAAACAATCTGTATTTGATCCCAACTCCTCTTATCCTAAGTAAATTCTTTCATTATAACAATCAGAATTTTGTCTAATTTTGTTCCTTTTATTATTTTATTTATTCTAGTGTTAGATAGATTTATATAAAAGCAAAATAATATAAAAAATAATAACAATGAAAAAATATGTAACATTTTAAGCATGGAGCAATATTATGTAAAGTAAGTATAAATCTTATTCATACCTGAGGTACATGCATATTAACTGCAGGATTAACTAGATCACGAGGAAGAAAATTATCATCTTTAGTGTCTATTAAAGCAATTTGCTTTGCTTCTAGCGCAGCAGTTTTTTGATCTTCATACATATTGTTAAGAGAAAATGCATTGTTTTCATTTGCATCTAAAATGCGGCGTCCAGCAAAATCAAATGTAACTTTTACTTCTCGACGAGACTGGAAACGTATTTGACGCAATTCTTCTTCACATCGTTCTAGTGCCTCTCTTTCTGATTTGCTTAACCACTGAGAGTCAGAACTGAAATAATCTGCATCATCATCAATTACATGCGTTCTCTTCACACTGTAAAAAGACAATAAAACAAAAAAATCAGGTGTGAAACTAGCAAGGCTGTCAATTTTATTTTAACATTGCACTAACAGAGTCAGTGGGTACACCAATGCTTGCAATATGTGAAATCATACTGGCTAAATCATATACAAGCCACTCCAGGACACTGTTTTATCACCATTTTAATTGTCTATATGATTCACTGACATTAAGAAGCTTCAGGACAGGACAAGGCAATTTCTTTCTAGATTTGTCAGCTATTCCAGGAACAAAAAAACTTTTTGCAATCCTACAAGCAAATTGTTTTATATAATTTTATGTATACATAAAAAACATAAAAAAAAAAAACATACCAATTTACAAAAGGAAAAATTATATTTCAATAAATACTAAATGGACTATGAAGGTGCATAAAAATGTAAGATGAAAAAAAAATTACTTTAAGATGAGATTTTGTCTACATGTTTCCTCATTAAGAAATAGAAGGTTACAGGTAAAACAATAGAATCAGTTTTAAATGGCTGCTTCATTTTGTTTATAGTTAGGATGTCTCAGGTTATTTCATATATATATAAATATATATATATATATATATATATATATATGTGTGTGTGTGTGTGTGTGTGTGTGTGTGTGTGTGTGTGTGTGTGTTTTATTTTTAAATAGATACAACTATAGTTTCACATTTCCAATTCAGTTATTACTGATACTACAAGCACATTTTGAGTTTGAGCACATTTTTAAGCCTGGAAAACTTCTGTCAGTTTTAGAGTAGATTTCTGACCCATTACTTGATTTAAATTCTTGAAAATTACATATATATATGTACATACATACACATTGCCCCATATTATTAGGCATTTTTTTATTTTTTCTAATTTTTCAAAAATGAATGAAAGGGTATTTGTATTATTAATGTGCAGATATTTCACACACATATATAGAGGATTAAATGTCATTTTTATGATGTGAGAACAATTTTATAACTTACCAATTTCCACCCAGCTCCAAGAAATATTGTTATAATGAAAAATTATAATTACAGGAAATACAAAGTTTAAAAATATTAATGCCTTGAAAAAAAAAAAAAAAAAAAAAATTAAAACAGTGTCATTGTAATTATGACAAAGTTATAAAAATAGCATTAGTGTGAAATGTATGCCCTATGTTGTGAAACTTATTTTAGAATTCATTTATCCTTTGATTTTATGCACTATTGTATTTCCTCATGATGAAACAGACTTCACAGCATCCAGAATAACATTTTCATTTTTGCTGATTTTTGGTAAATCTTCCTCTTCATAATTCTTCATAAGTTTCAATCAGATTAATGTTTGGCAAGCAAAGTCAGTCACTTCATTAGTGTCTTTAGAACCCATATTATTTTCTTTACTACATGGGATGGGACATTATAGTACATAAAAAAAAAAATCACCATCTTTCTGAAAACATTTGGTTTATTTTAACATCATCTGTAATTCACTCTGGATACACCATTTCATCTATCATGTCTTAACTCATGAGGACATTTTCTACCTAAAGTTTTTTAAGCATACTCCATTCACTACTTGTCAATAAAAAGAACAATTAAAAATTCAATATTCATGTATTCTGTTGTATACGTCATTTAATTTTTCTTGTGGATGTTTTCTTTAAAAAGACCTCGTGATCAATCTCACATCTCTTGCTACTTGATTTGGGAACTGACACTTTATGTCTTTCAGTACTTCCTTGTTGCCACAATGCCCAAGATTATCTGGCATAATAAAGACAAATTTTTATAACTTCTCTACTGATACAAGATACAGTTTCATGAAATTAAAGTCTTCAATTTGTCCAGGATTTTCAATGAACTTCTTTGCAAATCATTGGTACCAGATGATAATTTTTGCAATTTCTAACATGGTTTTAGATTTTACAATCTCTGACATTGTTAAATATTTATCTTTATTAAATAAGTCTCATGACCCATTTTAAAGTGTCAAATTCATATTACTGCTATTAATTTGCGATATCAATATTTTGCGCATTTCATACAAATATCTGCTGTTTGTTCACATCTAAACACAATGAATTGGTTTTCATCATTCAGGAAATAAACCAATAACTGTTTTATGCATTAAGAAAAATATAAAGGCGCTAATTATGTGAGATGCAGTGTGTGTGTATATATATATATATATATATATATATATATATATATATATACACACACACAAAAGAGAGTAATGAAATGTCAACATCCTAATCCACTTCTCAAAATCTGATTAAATGACGTTAGATGGTTATTCACTTCAGAACCCAATCATATATCTATATTCACACACACACACACACACAGTGTGAGGGACACTACATTTTCCATGGTAACTAGGATATTTACAAAAGGCTATTTTTCCACATCATTGCCAATTTCAACAGCCGAGAATGAAGGGCATGTCACATTCATCACTGTTGTGCTGAACTGTATAGCCTCTATAAACATTCAACAAGCACCAATGACTCCACTTGCCAGATTGATGCTCAGTGCTAGTTAAGCTAATTTCCATATGAAAAAAAAAAAAAAAAAAGAATTTTTTCAGGCTATATTAAAAATTAAAAAAAAAAAAAAAAAAAAAAAAGAAATAGCCAAACCTAGTTTTGTCATAATCCAATAGCCTATTTTTGTATTCAATAGCTTTGGAAAATTCTTCAGATTCTGCATAACTTGCTGAATTTTTGGAAATTTGAAGAATTTGGTTGTTTATTTGCTGCAACACTTTATCAGAGTCCTTCATCAAAGTTTGATGCAATTTCTCACTCCTTTTTGTTCCTTCAGACAAAATTTTCTGTTGCTCTTTGGAACAAACCTAAGCAATGAAAAGAGATTTAAAAATTTAAAAGTATAATTTTTATTTATGTAACAAAATCTTCCAATTTTGAATGTGAAAAATAATTTAAATAGCACAGTAAAACAATATATTTGTTTTTTGGTGTTCAGTTAGTGGCCATAAAAAATGTTTGCCTATTTTCATTACACCAATAAGAACAAACAGAACATTTTTTAATTGTAGACAACATTGATTTGACTGCATGATGCATTTTTCATTTGAAAATAAGAATAATTTTTAAGATTATTGATAAGTCAGTAAATAAAAATTATTTAATGACACTTCATGCATTGAATACATATTAAATTTTATTAAACTTGAACAATATTTTTCAAACAACAGTTTTTATCAAAACAATGATATAATTTGTCTATTTGGAACTTATTGCAAAGCTGCATGATAAACAACATTTTTGGTTTTCCCATTTGGGGTCAGTACAAATAGCTTGTTTCCATTCCCAACCCTTGAACAACCAACAGAGTTGGCCATGAGAAAAGCAGGGTTCTATCAGATGAAATCCAATTACTTTCAATGATTGTCCTTGGGACTTATTGATTGATATTGCATAGCTCACTCTCACTGGAAACTGAAGTTTTTTGAACTCAAAAGGAAGATCTGGAGGAATTAAGGGGATTCTTGGAATTAAAACTCTTTCCTCCTTTCCTGGACCAGTAAGGATCTCTGCTTCCAAGAGATGAGGAAGCATCTTCTTGACAATTAACCTTGTTCCATTACAAAGCTTTGGAGGATCCAGATTTCTCAATAGCATAACTGGCACATTTTCTTTTAGTTCCAGCTTGTGTGATGGCATTCCAGGAGGATTCAATGAGTTCAGGAACTCTATTGGATAATTCACTGCCTGCTCTTGTTCAACCACAGTGTCAATGGAAAAGTACTTCATGCTTTCTTTTGAAAGTTTCCAGTTGATACTATCCACAGTTTGATTCTTGGAAGCTAATATGGGGATCTCGCAAAAACAATTTAAATCCATGAAATGGTGTTTAATGTTTGGATAAACATGGTTAATCAAATCTTGGATACTTGAGACTGAAACTCCACAATATCTCCATTTTGGCCCATTTTGATGGTTCTATTGCCAAGCTGCAATAGCAAAGAAGCAAATCTTCCTGCTTCAAGGTCACCTGTGATTCTAACACTAGTGTTTGTTTTCAGGCCGAGTTTTTGAACATGGCTCCAGAAGTAAGAATTTTTCAGAGAGTTGTGTCCCTTTAATTGAAAAAGTGTTATACAGACATTTTCACATTTGGCACAAATATAAAATATATATTTCTGTTATGAAACTAAAAATAAAAAAAATTAATAATTACCAAATTGCCACAAAAGAGACAAACTCCAGCTCCTTCCTGGGCACAGATTATCCGACCACACTCCAAACAGTTGTTGACAAGTTCATGTTTTAGTGCTTGACATTCACAAATATGTCGACCTGAGTCAAAAGTACACAGTTATTCAAAAATTCTGAAGTTTGTCAAACTGATCAATTTTATCATAACACACTGAAATCATTAACTGGGAGTAAGAGATGTAACTGAAATAAAATACTGGTAATGGTAAAATACTAACATGAAAAACATAAAGGCCACAAAGAAATTTGTCAAAGCTGCCAAAGAAGAATGACTGATGGTGTGTTTACTGTGATTTCATGCTTTAGGTTCAGCTGTACTGTTAGCTTGCTTTTTATATGCAGTCATGTTTTCTGCTATAGCTAAAGTTTATTTTTAATGCTTTGTAACATACTGATAGCTAGGTATAAACATTACATACATAAATACACTAAAATCTTTTTCCTTGAATATGTCCTGCTGAAACAGGAGTGTGTCTTTTCTGCTGTCAAATACAGTTTGTTAATATACTTGGAATTTGAAAATATTTTCAGTTTAAAAAAAAAAAAAGAAAAAAAAAGAAAAAGAAAATCACAAGGATACATTCAAGGCCTAATCACAGCCACATATAAAAAAAAACAAATGTCACTTCCTCGTCGATATATAAAAGCCCTGAAGGAATTAACAATAAAAACATCCACATTTCTTCAAGTCTATTTCCTAATATTCAAAATGGTGTCTTGTAAAATGATGAGAAAAGAAAAATAAACTTAAAAAAACTCAAACATCTATAGAAAGAAAAACAGCAGATGCCTGAAAACTAGATACCACTTCTTGTATATTTATATATGAAATGATGTTCTTTTAATATGTTTGTATTATACAACAATTGTTTATGTAAACAAATATTAGTTGAATGATACAGCTGCAATTCTTGAGGAAAACATCTCTACAATAGTATCTTTAATGATAAGAGGTATATTATACCTAAATACAGAACATTTACTCCACTTATATTTAATAAAATAAGAAACCTGCTAATCATTGCTGGTTGATTGATTCATTTACTGTGGCTTATTAACTAACTCCTTGCAGGTTATTTAAAGCCAGAAAATATTATTAGACTATAAGAATATTTTTTTGAGATAATATTGGTTTAGTGATACAAGTCTTACTAATTAACCCATAACAAGGGGAAGAGACATAGTGAATTCATACATTTCCTAAGGGGATTTGTGTGTAAGCAAATATAATGATCCCAACAGGAATTTGAACTATGGCTCACCGCTTAATAAACCTGAGACATTATCCATTACACCACCTGCACATCCAAGCTTACAGTACCTAGTATTCCCTGCAAGGGTAGAGAAAGCAAGTTTCATACAAACTGTGGGTAGACAGAAGTGATTTGAATGAAGAGGAAACATTTGCTAGAGGTAATTATATTAATCTTCTGGTGTGCATTCTTTTATCCAGCAAATATCTAATTTTTACATTCTTTTATCTCTCAATTGGTTTATTTTTTGTAAATATTTTAGTGTTTTCTATGTCCTCTCCTTTTTTAATGAAAAATTTTGGCAATTAAAATTATTTTTATTTGATTTCTTTCTTCTTAACCTGTTCAAGTCTAGGATTAACTGTTATCTTAACCACATATCTTCATAAACTGCTTCTTACCTCTTACTCTGTAATCCTCTACCTTGAATGGCTCTTGGGTCTTGTACAAGGTGAACATTATTGTAAAGAATAATCTATTTTTTCATTTTTGTTGCAATATTCTTTTAGAAATTAATTCAAACTTAACAGTGTTATTAATTGGGAATTAGCAATATATGTTAGAGTCAGAAAGAAAAACAGAGTGGCATAAGAGATGAGAACACTGTCTATTCAGGATAGCTTTTTTTGCCTAATTATCCATGAAAGACATGCTTCTGAGATAAGAGTTCAAGGCTATTAGGTCAAGTCATCAGTAATTTCCATTTAGGGACTGTAATATATTGAAGAATAAAATTGATAAACAAAAACTTTTTATGATCCAATATTTTTTGTTCCAAATTTCAATATGTTGAGTAAAGAACTGATTGTCTAACAAATACAAATCAAAATTACATCCAATGAAGTTGCAACAAAAGCAGCAATAAGGAAGAAAAAGAAACATAACTTTTTGTTTGTATTTAGCAAATACACCTAAAATTAGATATTAAAAATAAAATAGTTTTTAAATTTAGTTTTAAAATGTCTATATTTGGCTGCTGGTAGTGCTGATAATTTGTCCAAGCCTCTGAAGAAAATTTTAGATAGGGTTTAAATGACGCCACATTGTTTTAAAAAAAATGTCTCCAAAAAGCACTGTCTGGAAGTGGGAATGGACCCCACTTACACACGGTGATCAATTTAGTCTGGTCATTAAGTATACCTTGAGTTACCCACCACCTTATTGTTTTGTGAGTGACTACTTGAATCCAAAGTATTTTCACACCTATGTGAGAAGTCCAAGACTTTGACATTAGTTCTTTAATTTGGATTTTTCTTGTCTGTAAACTGGTAGTGAGAAGAATATTGAAAAGATATAAAAGGTGGGTGCAGAGATAGAATGCCATAAAATCAAAACTACTACTTAAAATTGATTCTTGGTTATTTATTGAAACAGTTAACATTTTCAGACTAAAACTGAAAAGTCCAATTGAAATTTGATTTCATAAATGTAAAAACTTTTTTTTTTTTTTAAATTATTTTAAAGAAATTTAAATATCAACAAAAAAATGAAAAATCAATTGTTTTTTTTTTTTATTAATTTTTTTTTTTTTAGATATTTTTAATTAATTTAATTTTTTTTTAATGCAATGTTTCTTTTTTAAGTTTTTTTCTTTCTTTCAATTGTAGATCTTTCTTTCATTTTGCTTGGTATTCACCTAAATTTTGGATAAAATTGATTGTTGGTCTTAACTGTATTTCTTGTCCAAGAATAAAATTCTAACTTACTTTTTAAAGTGTTGAGAATCTAACTTTAATTCAATGTATTAATTGCTGATGGCCATTGCTTTTTTTGCCTTGTTTTTTTCTTGCAAAAATATTTTTATCGTTTTAAAATTTTACTACACCCAAAAAACAAACTGTTTGACACCAAAAATAAACTTTGAATATTCTTTATACACAAGAAAAGCAAGTTTTAATGGAATTTAACAAATTTAAAAGCAAAAATGAAGAGGTTGAGAATTGCTAGTTGAGAATTTAAAAATAACAAAATGTCACCAATTTCTTTTCAATGACAGGTAAAAATTTGACATAAAAGTTTGATTTTATATATGTTAAAAATATATTAGAATTTTTTGTCAGGACAAAAATACCATTTCACACCAAGAATCAATTTTATCCAACTTTTGGGCGAATACTGAACGAAATGGGGGAGTAAATCCAACGGTCCCTACAGTACAATTGAACCTCTTTTATTAAATTTATATTTATGAACTTCTAAACCAAATTGCAAATGAGATACAGCAGCAAATATCTCATTAAAGTTAAGCTAGATATTATTATTATTATTCTCAAAATCATGTTTTTCTTTATACAGTAAAAATATAAACTACTATTATTAAATATATTTTATTGACAGCACCGCCAATATAACAATAAATGGCCAAATCTTTATAATTAGAATAAAACGTGAAATTTCTTTGATAGTATGGATAATTATATTATGCAACCATCAATTAAATTTGGGATGTTAATATGGTGGCCATTTCATGCAAAAAAAAAAAAAAAAAAAAAAAAGGACCTGTTTTAAATCATTGTTGTTCTAACATTCCACAAAGTTAGGTGTACTTATACAAAGGAAAACAGTAAACAAGACCTCAGAATATCTGTAAGGCAATATCCACCACTAAAATAAGTAAACTTTATATATTTGCTTATACATTAATGTTAGTATGAAACTTTTAACAAAAAATATTTGATTTTTGGTCATTAATTTTCCGTGCATTCTATTCTATACAAGATTCAAATCTTCTATTTTACTGTTTATTATTAATGGTAAGTAAACATACATTTTAGTTAATTATTAATAACCAATAATGTCAGAGGAGACAGAGTGAAAAATTAAAGAATTTCAAAACGACAATTTTAATTAAAATTTGAAATGAAATATCTTTTAAAAATTAATCCTTCAGCTTATTCTTTGAGAGCACAATAATATAGTTTCTCTTTTTGCTGCCATATTGCACAAATTCACAAAAAAAATCTCAAAAGATTTTAAAAAACAAATATTAGACAAGAAATATTTATGCAAAATTTAACTACGACTGAGTTGAAATTGTTTGTCGTTTATTTTTATCAACTGTCAATTATTATATATACGTGTGTGTGTGTGTGTGTGTTTTAAATCAGTATGTTCAACTTTCAAAACAATAAAATACTGTTAAGAAATGTTTCACAAACGAAGACCTTTGTCAACCTTATCTATAATTTATAAATAAACAAAACTTGTCAAATTTGTATAATGTGTTAATGGTTTTTATTCAAACATTCCCTGTAACTGATTGTGATAAACGTTTGTGAACAATGGATCTGTCCAAAAGAAAATAAAGTCTACTGTTGCAATTTTGTTTGGGGTAGGGGGTGCCAGTCACAATCCTTTCCCTGGGTGCTACCAAACCTCTGCATGCCATTGACGGGAGGTGTTGACAAGTTTTCAATCTGACCAACTTCCCAAAATCTAACCCAATGACCAAGCATCAGATCTACATTGAAGGGATTCATTTTTTTGACACCCACTCATACAACTGAAAATAAGATATTTTCAAACATTGAATACAAAAAAAAAACCTTTGAGGACATAAGATGTTTAAGAATATTTAATGTCTTATTTTGAACTGTTGTCTTCATCTTTGTTGTCAATGCTTTCAAATCATTTTTCAGGTGTATCAATTAAAAAAAAAAGAATCCAAAAAAGAATTCTTTTTTTTTTTTCTTTTTCATTTTTAAAAGTTGCAAAAAAACATGAGGAAGGATGAAGAATGTATTGGCTGTAATATTGTCAAACAATAAGTAAACATTCCTGGATTATTTGAAATAATGAAAAATTTCATCTTGGAACTTTAGAAAATATCAAACAAACTTAATTTTTATTCCCAAATTTTAGACTTAATTTTTTAGTGTTTCAATTATGAATTTTGATGACATTTTGTAAATTCAAATATTAAAAAGATTCTTTTTAAAAACAAATTTGAGCAAATTTTAATTTTTTAATTATTATTTTCTCTTCAGATTTATGAAAGGAAGTCAATTTTTTTTGTCTGTCATCTAACTTCTAAGTGTTTGTACACAAAAATGCACACAAACACACACACCTTGATGCATATCACTTAAAATAATTGATGAAATTCTAAAATTTTTTTTTTCTGTTATTTATTCATGTGTTATTTTTCCAAAAATAGACATTTGACAATGCATGAAAGAAAAGTAAAATCAATATTTCTCCAAAGTTTCCCCAGTTAGTTTATGTTATTCAATAACCAAATATTCTCCACAGATTTCAAATCTGGACTCTGAAAAAAAAAAAAAAAAAAAACCAGAAGGATTTTTTTTCTTTTTTCACTTTTTGATGTTTTACAGTGTGACCACAAACATTGTCTTGTTGAAAAATAAAACATTTGAATAGTCCTTTTTAGAAAACAACTTTTGTTATTTTGGGAAACAAGCCTGTCTACAATTAATTCTGTTTTCTTAACAGTGAAGCAGCTAAAAAGTTCCCCACACTATAACACCTCTTCTTGCCTTTGATTGGACTGAGATACATTCACTATTGAATTTCTCACCAAGTTTTCAAAAACTCCCAATTGGAGCATCAGTAATTATACAACTGAAATCTTGATTAAAAACCTCCACACAACTGTGCTGAATCAATTTGAATGAAATTTTCTCTAAGAAGGCTAAGAACTTCATTTTGTCTTTGATGTTTACAATAAAAATTTTAACATATTTCCTAGACAAAGCCTGTATTAGATAACTTTCTTTGCTGTTCTTGTTTTCTGAAATTTTAAATTCTGCTGACTGATTTTGTATTTTTTTTTGTTTTTAAAACTTTCTGCAAAGTGATCATCCCCGCATATTGAGGCCTCAAATCCATTTCCCAGTAGCATTACCTGGTGTTTCAAAGCACTTATCTTTAGGGTTTTCTAAATTTCAGAATAGCTACAGATAGCCAAGTACGTGGTTCTTAACATGAATCCCTGCATGATATATTGTTTTACATTGTGACTTACAACACTTCAGGTCTGTCTCTGATTGATCAATTATTTTAAAGCTTATAAAATGAAACCAGGAGTGATAGTTTAATATTTTGCCATATTGGATTTGGACAATTTCTTTTTTGTTTTTTTACTATTTGGCATTAATATTTTAATTTTAATTTGTTTTTACCCATAAATGTATAGATAAATTAAACAGCATTTAATCATTTTTTTTTCAATTGTTATGTCCATTCAAGATGTAGATGATGATGTCTCTCCACAGATTCCTTTTTGTAATTATTTGTGATTTTTATACCTTCTTAGGAAAGATAGTGGAAATTAAGTTTTTGTTTTCTTCCTGGTTTGGAATATAAACTTTTCTTCTCTTAGACTTGTTACCACTTTTTCCTAGAAAACCCAGTCTACCTTGTTATTTAATCCCTAGCTGGTGGTGGGGGAAGAGACAAATTCATTCCATTAGCATGAAAGTGAACACAAACTTTTACACTACCTGCAAATCCATTTAATTAATTAATGAATATATATTTGTATGCATGAAATCACATACCTCTATAGATAGGTAAATAGACATTGTTACCTAAGGTTAAGGCATAAATTGGTTTTTTAGAACATAAAAATGCATTCAGTGCATTAAAGTGCAAAAATTTTACTAGGTACAGAGAATAGAAAATATGTAATGGTCTTTTATACAATGATGCTTACATGGGTAATGCATTGTCAAACATGTCTATTTTTGTATTGCACAAGATTTAAACATGCAAAAGAAATCACAGAGAGAAAAGGTATCCTTTGCTAAGATATTTTGTTACTTATTTTCTGACCAATGATTTGTTAAGACCTTTTAAAAGTTTAATATTTTGCCATTATGACTTGGTTCAATTTTTTTAATCAACTAGTGTATATACTGTGTGATATATACTTATAAAACCTTAAAATAAGGTACCAAATTATTTTAAAAGTATATTAAAGATTTAGGTAATTAAATTATAATTTGTTTCATATAAGTACTAATGAAAATATCTTGTTATTTTCTAGATACCTTTCAAAAATACATGTCTCAATCAAAAATATTTTTCTTATTCTCACACACACACACACACATATATATATATATATTCTTGCCTTAAGTATTCGAGTTTTGAGATAGAAATCCTTCAGAATGGGTAGGAAATAAATGAAAAATTGTTTTTAATATAAAATTTTAAACTTTTTTTTTTTAAAGTCAAAATTTTTTTCTCTTTTTTTTAGTCTTGAAAAATGCCAGATTATGAAAAATAATATAAGATTTAATTAATTTAAACACATACAAAAAAGCATATACATAACATATTTTTTCATCTTTGATCTGATGAAGTATAAATAGGTGAAAGGCATCATCAGATATTATTTTTGGCTGTGTGACATGAACTTTTTTCCAAATGTCAATAACTTTTTTCCAAATGTCAGTTATAACTATACGGGATTACATACCCAAATTTATTACATACTGTCGACATGGAGAATGCATGGATAAAAACAAATCTTTGATTTATTTTCTCCCATTCTGAAGGATTTCTATCTCAAAACTCAGACACTTAAGATGGAGAATATACATACATACATACATATATATATATATATATATATATATATATATCTATAAAGCTATCTATCTTTTGTCTTCTATAACTCACATGTTATTGTTAAATAAAATGCACATAGATATTTGTTTTAAATTTGAGAATTATTTGCATATTTTTATTTATTTTAGACTAATTGACATTCTTTTTAGAAATTGTTTTTGAAAATATTAAATTCAAAACTTTGAGATTCCAAGCATTATTTAGACTACTAAACTTTTTGTTACCATAATGTTTTTTGCAATTCAGTCAATGATCTTTTTTTTCAGGCATCTTATATATGTTAGGAAAGAGAGAAGGTTTTTTTTCTCTATAGCGCTAAACAAAATAGTAGCAAACAGAAAAGAAATGGTATCAAATGTACTGATTGAACCAACACATTTAATTGGCCCAAATCTGGCAACACTAAATCTAGCAAAAAAATTAATTCAGTTATTTGAATAATTCTTGGAATAATAATCATTCTTTTGAAAATTACAGAACATGCATTAAAATGAGCAGTTTTTGTTGCAAGTTATTTAATAATCAATGTATAATGAATGACAGAATTATAAAAAAACAATCATTTAATTAACTTTGAGAAAAAAATTTGACTAGTTCATACCTGTTTTAATTGTGTAGTTAATGGAATTGTCTTTTGGAAATTTCGGATTAAAATAATTAGAAAATTGTATTAAGTGAAACTTTTAGAAAACCGTAGCCATTAAATACCCAAGTAAATGCAATTTTCCTCTCAAATATTGAATCAATTTTATCCTCAAAAATTCTTTTACAAATCTTTATTGCAAATTAATTGTTAAAATCATCAAATCCAATCCAGACTTTTTTTTCACTGATATCAGTCTCACTAAATAATCTACTGGTTCTTTGGACAAATACAAAAGATGTATGCCTATGTTTTATAGATTATACAAAAAAGCATATGTTAAAGTATGTCTCAATGAACTGTTTGAACTGCTAGGTAAGCATGATTTATTTGGGAAGAATATTAGAAACAAGGATGTGTCTTCTCAACAGACTTATTTAAACTCCACAGTGAAGCAGTTCTGAGACAATCAGATGTCCTACAAACGGACCATTATTGATTGTCACAATTGTAACAGCATTATATATTCAAATGACACAGTGTTAATAGCAGACATAGAAAAGAAACTACAGGAACTCCTGTAGAAGGTAGTAAAGGATAGCAAGAAGAAAGGACTAAATATCAATTGTCAGAAGACAGAATGTCTGGTTTTCAGTAAAAGGAACAGCCCAACATCCAAATTACAAATTGGAGATTTAACCCTGATTAAGCAAGTACAAAAATTTAAATATCTAGGAAGTGTTTTTAACAGAGGACAGAAAATATGACACCAAAATCTGTAGGGTCATTGGTGTGACACTGAGCTGTGGACCTGTGGTCAACTCCCAGTCACACTGCATGTGAAACTGTAATAATTCTCCTACTGGTGTTTTGGGGTTAACTCTTAGTTGCTGCCACCAGCCTGTGTCCCATCGATCGGTGGTTGTCGCTACCATCGGAATCCTTTGGTCAGAGTACCAAGGGGATGGATGGTGTCACTGGTAACGTTCACACCAGCTGCAACTGGTTTAACACCAGCTCTGTTGTTCCCAGCTCACTTTTTAATGTCTGGTTACCGAAGTAATTGCTTCAATCTCTAGTCTAATCTACCCAGTTGTGATTTTGATCTTAGGTAGATGAGATCAATCAGGTGTCAGGCTGAATTGTAAGATGAGTTTAGACTGGAGGCGATATCCACAAGTGTAAAGAAAAAAGAAATGCAAATAAAAGCCTAAGAGGTTCAAGTATGTTAAAAGTAACAAATTAACTTTTATCCATCTGTTATATACAGGAGTGTGTTTTTTCTCCCAACCCATTTTCCTGGAGTGTGACACTTTTTCTTTCTTTGGCAAGTTCTGGTCCTCTACATCAACTGGTTTAGTTTTTCAAGTGCTGGCTTAGCTTTGTTCATCAGTATAACTTGCTATTGGTAGGATAGGCAAAGTTGGAGGTCGTGGAATCTCTCGGTCAGCTTCTGCAAGGCAACACTCTGGTTCCTGCAACTCCAAAGGCTGAACTGCCTCACTAATGAATGGCCCAAGGACGTTTGTTTATATGGATACCGATCAAAAACCTGTGCAGGGGTTAGACGCAGTCTGGGGTTTCGGTGAAATCCCGATTTCTGACAAGAAACCTTTTTGTTGTTAGGTCAGAAAATTAATTACTTTCCATTTTGGGGGATTTCTTCATCCGTGAGGAGAGGTTAGAGGAGAACTATCCTCCTAAACTGCCCCTTCTCACATTGATACCTCGTACCAATCTCTTCAGTAGGCAGTAATAACTTCCCTGTCTCTCATTAAATTACCTATCACTCATTGCTACCACTCGACCAATGGCATCCCATCCGTGGGTATGGCTAAGTTGGCCTCATTTAAATTATAACCCAGAATTTTTTGTTTACAAAATTCTTTTTTCCCATTGGTAAAAATTTTTATGAATCACACATTGCCCCTTAAAATCTCAGATCTTTTGGTCACTGTGTTCTTAACCAGCACTTTTTACAAACTCCATCAATCAATTGTCAAAGTCTGCTATCTGGTCCCTTCATGAAGTTAGCATTTACTGGAACCCTTGGCTTCTTGAGAAAAAAAAAAATTGATAATATCTCCCAAATCACAATTCTTCCAAGATATTTTTCTCATGCCAAAATTTTATAATCACCATATGGCTACTTAACGTGTCGGTACTGAAGATGACATCTTGGAAAAGTTGAAAAAGTCCTCTCTACCCCATATCGGAAATATTTCATTTTTTCTCATGCCAAAATTTCCGCAATTACTATATGGCCCTGCCTTGCTGGCAATTAAGATGATATCTTGTTCTTGGGTTTTTCGTTAATCATTACTTTTACAAATATCATTAATCAATTGTCAAAAGCTCACATATGGGCTTTTTGTAAGTCTACTGTTTACACCGATTCTCGGGTTTTTGAGAAAAGTAACTTGATCTTATTTTTAACATAAAAATAAAAATCTCGGGGTATCTTTTCCGTTCTCAGTATTTTCTTGTGTAATTTTTATGGTTAATTAATTAACTAATTACCATCGCTAAATAGCGTCACAGCTGTTGGTTGTTTGGAATAATTTGAAATAAATTTATCACAGAAATTAACTCCAATTTCATTTTCTTAAAAAAAACTTGAAAAGTTTTCATGCGTTAAATACTCTCGTATATGATTTTAAATAAATCAGAAATATAACAAGAGATATTTGTGTTAAAAATATTTTGCCTTAATATTTGTAATTTTATCAATTTAAGCTATTGAAGTCTTTACAATGTTCATTTGAAATTTATTTTAGAACAAAACACTCTACAATTACAATGTAGTAATAGATTTCAATAAAACTGAAAAGTTACCAAGCATAATAAATATTATTCCACCAACTGTGGAAAGTTTTCAAGATTTATTTGCATAATAAAATCTAGTCAAGACGGCTCATGCACCTAGCCTTACTATAGGCTAAATGAGAGTTTTTTAAAATGGTGTGTTGAGACACTTTAATGGAATTAATTACCTGTCCTTTCCATGATTATTAACTTAATATTTCATTGAATTATATATACAATAATTTTTTGTGCAATATACATTTTTCCCAGATTTTTAGGCCTAAAAATTAGGAATGAGTATTATACAAAAGAACTAAATATTGACTTTTTTTTGGTCACATACATTAACACATTTAGTGTGGTATGACCAAAAGTAAGTTATATCTATAGTCTAAAGTAACTAATATGGAACAGAGTTTAAAATCACTAAACAAACACTGTATTTGTTTTTTAAAAAATTATTCATATATATTAAACACATTAAGTTTGATTCAATGCTGTCCATGTAGACACAATAACGGGTTCATCTATGTTGTTAGCTTAGTAGATGTCATCATTTTCAGTGTCAATGTCTCCAGTAAGCTGTTTTTGAAATTTGCAGACAATTTCTGCCATGCGAGTTTGGCAACAAACCAATAAATTGTCTCTTTATAATTGATGACCCACCCAATACTGGTTATGAAGTTGTCAGGTGTTGTCAAGATAGCTTTCTTTGTGATGTCCAGTACATGTCAGTTGTGTTAATTCCAATGTCAGTCATTCTGCATTCTTTTACCTTCTTAATCAGGTCTTCTTCAAACTACATGCTATTTTCTTCAAGCATATGCTATTTTCTTTCTTTTGATAAACAACACCTGACAGAGTTTAGCAGAGGAAAATATGAGCAGTCATGTCACAACTGACTGCAATTCACTGATAAATGGTAGAAACATTTTGGTTCCATTATATGCTGTGTGCAGACATAGTAATAATGTCCACTCCAGTTTTATATCACTACAAAGAAATAGCCACTGAAATATGTTTATAATTTTCTTTCTTCTTATTTTCATCAGTTTTGTTACATTTTTGTGCGAGCATGTCTATGTATTTGCTCTAGATAGTGTAAAACTTGCTTCAAAATAGAATGTAAATTATATAAATTCTTATTTCTTTCTACTTCATGTTGATGGAAAACATTAGCCTAAGAAAGCAGAGTGAAACTCTCCATGAGGTTAGCATCAGCCATGCTGATGGAAGGCAAAAAATATTCTCTAAGACAATTAAAAGGGCAGTTTTGATTTGGAAGTGTTGAAATTAACAAGCCATTTCTTGCCTCAGTTAACCACTGATTGAAGGTCATTTTTTAGATAAGTTTTGACGTCATTGAACCGATCAAACTTATCATTAAGACAGGAGTAAATAGTTGTGTCATCAGCATTGTTAAATCTACATAGAAGCTAATTGTATTTAAATCAGCAGCAGGAGGCTTGACACCACTGCTGGTTAAAAGTTGTTCAATCCTGGAGCTCTATTTAAGCTATGCCAATTTCTCCTTTGTCAGGTGCCTGGTGAAATCTTGTCACTTGGAACAAGAAATTGCTGTTGTTATTCACTTCTTTTGAATTTTGTATTTGCTCTTACAAGCATAAATAATGAATTGAGAACTTATGATGTTGAGGTCATTGATGAAAATTAAAAACAAAAGTCCAAGGATAGAACCCTGGGGGACACCTGCATTAATGCAAAAATATCTAGAAGAGTGGCTATTCAAGACAACTTTCATTTCCTGATTTGATAAGAAAGATCGAATTGAATCAAAAATTCATCCAAAAATGCCATAACCTTTCAACTTGTGAAGAAGACCAGCATACTAAACACTTTTAAATGCCTTCAAGATATCAAAAGTAACAGCCTGAGCTTACCTAAAGCTTAAGTGACTCTTTCAGCCATAACTGCTAACACATCAGCAGTTAATCTAGAGAAGTGAATACTATATTACTTGTCTAAAAGAAAACCCTGCAAGGTGAAATGCTTAACCAGCCTCTAGTACTTTACCAAAAAGAAATTGAGGAATAAAAAGTCAGGATCAGACCATTTGCCTTAAAAACTAGAACTACAGAAGAGGATTTCCAACCAGCAGGAAAGCAAGAAGCAGCAAAGTATTTATTGTAAAGAATGGGAACCAGTTCAGGAACACATTTCTTAAGGACTATTGCAGGGATGCCATCAAGTCCATATGCTTTGTGGGAATTCAGTTTATAGATGATAGCAGAAACCAAGGACAATTATATGCATATTGTGTTTTAAACAGTAATATATTTAGTTTTACTAATATTGGGTACATTCAGGTATCATGAAGCTGTGTCACTTTTTGGTGGTTGTTGTGCGTGTGTGTGTGTTTTTATACAATTTTTAATAAATGGTTAAATGAAATGCACATATCTGAGTTGTCGCTAATGAAGCCATTATGAACCCACACAAATTCTCATAAAACACATCTCATACAATGGAAAGTCCAAACTGAGTATAAAATCAAAAAAAGATACTTCAGATGAATCAAGAGTTGAATTAGAAGAGAATGTAGGAGCAAAACATTATGATAAAGCAAAATGTTTTACACCTACACCTCAAATGGAGTATTGTGCATATTTTGTTATAAAAAAATTCACCGCCAAATCAAAGACACACATTCCACTTTCATGTGTGGCTATTATTTGTTTTTTTGCTTCAATTTTTCTCAAAAACATTGTTTGAGAATCCATTTATTCAAGATAAGTGATGTTTGAGAATCAAGGTTCTACCGTAGTAGAAAAGATGTTCAAAGTGAATTGTTTGAGGTTTGTAACAAAATAGCATCAAGTGCCGAAAAGATGTAGACTGATCAAAGTTAATAATAAATAACATAATAAATGAACGCTTATTCTTTAATGTATAATTTAAATGAATCTCTTAAAACTACTTGAACAACAAAGCCGGTACATATACATTAAACAAACAGAATGTTATTTGATTAATTTTTTTTTTTTTTATAAAAAGTTTCTAAGAATAGCTCTAAGTAGAATTCTTCATGATTTATCTGTATTTAAATAACTTCATTTTTTTCAACAAGAAATGTTAATGCAAAAACCATGAGTTTATCTGTTACACATGGTTATCATCTTAGTCATCTCTTAAAAAAAAAAAAAAAAAATTGGTTGGATCAATATTTTTTTCTGTACAATATTTAAAAATTTGGTGTAACCCAAAAGAGATTTGCTCATTTAGAGTGTTTGTCATTCAATGATTTTTATTAATGAATGTTCAGTAATTACATGTATTTATAACTTACAATTTTTTTTTTTTTTTTAAATCGGTATCACCCCATGCAAGGCAGTAAAGCCACTAAAACACAAGGGGTATGGAAGAACTAAGAACAGAAACATTAATAATGAGCAGAAAGAGAAAAAGAATAATCAGGAGGACAGTAGATAGCATTTTTGACATTGCATTTAAATTTTTGCAGATTAAAGTTGGCTGGAAAGCATGGAGCCAGAAGGAAGTTCCAAAAGTGAGAAAAGAAACTGTTAGCATAGAATTTCTGACTACATCTAGCCAGCTCAACTGTCAATTGATGAGATTTCGATGCCAGTCTAATGCTGTGCTTAAATTCATGAAGTCTAGGTACCATAGTCATCTGAACAATTACCATGAAAGTATTTATAGAAAAGGCAGAGAAGCAACTTTACAGCAGTGAGTAAGTGACTGAAGTCAAGATACCAGATCGGGACCAATAATATTGTTGATTCTTCTTTGGATCTCATCAAGGAGTTCTAGATAAATAGCAGGGACACTGGACCATATGTGGCAGCAATATTCTAATCATGGACGAATGGTAGACTTATAGATACGTAAGGTAGATTCTGGAGAGAAAAATTGTCTCACATGACACAGTGAACTGACTTTCTTAGCAGCGGACATAGCAATGGATTCAATATAGTCTTTCCACTTCATGTCAGCTGAGAATGTTAGCCGGAGAAGACAACAAATCACTTTCCTGGAGGTTAACATCAGCTATGCTGATGGAAGGCAGAGAGGGTTAATGGAAAGAAGTTTAGTTTTGGAGGCATTAAAATTAAACAAGCCATCTTTTGTCCTAGTTAACAACAGACTTTTGGTTGTTTTGGACATCAGCTGCCATTTTGATCTTGTTGGACTGATCAACATTACTATTGAGGCAAGAGTAAATGGTTGTGTTGTCAGCATAGGTGCCAAGTTGAGAAGTGATGTCATCAGGAAGGTCATTAATGAAAATTAAAAATAGAGTAGGCCATTCTGAATAACTTTTGTTTTGTGACATTATTTTTATAAATACTCTGTTCATGCCATATTATAGAAACTACATCAATCCCAAGTTTTTGAAGGAAATATTTTTGTTTGTTAAATTAAAAGTGAAATCATCTAACAACAGCAAAAGAGGTATCATATGGTCAAGAAATTTCATAAATACATTCAAGTGAATTATTGCAAAGTAGGTTTATTTTGCAAGATGTCAATCCTTGTTGCATTATTTAATGATGAATTTTGTATGGAGCATTCAGTGTGGATCAAACTCACTACTTAAATGGTCAACCAGACTAGCCTTGCTAACCAATATCCCATGCAAAGATACCTATGTTAGAGTTGTTGAAACAAAGAATATGTTTACAAATAACTCCAGATATACTGTCCAATCTGATAATAGTATCTAAAGAGCAATACTTTGATATCTTTTCTTACGAACATAGATTTATACCTTTTGCACCATTCCTTCAGTTGACTTCAGAACTTTGGTATCATTTTTTCTAGAATGCTTTCGTTGTTTGAGTAATTGTGAAACAAAAAACTGCACTTTTGGATCCGATTTATCAAGCAGATCAAATAAGTAATCCTCCATATCTTGATCGCCCTCCATAGCAATTATATACCTGGAAAAAATAACAAATGAATAAGATAATTTGAAATAAATAAATAAATAAATATATATATATATATATATATATATACACACACACAAAGATATAATTAAATACTTCAAATGCACAAATCAACAAATTGTTAAGACAAAATGTTAGATTTACTTCTGTGTTATTGAAGTTACAATGAATGACTTATTCTTAAACAAATTTATACCTCAAAAAGCATTTTATAAATTATGGTTTAAAACAATTATTTTTTAAAAAAATTCTACTTTCAATGCATCTTTAGGAAAAAAATAAAATACTTTTATAATATATTCTGTTGTTCAACATTAAACTGCCTATCTTGTTTTATATTTTTATTGTTAAAGTGTTTTTCTTCTAAAATAATATTTTCAGTTTAAATTTTATTCTTAAATAACACTGGATTTGCTTGTGTGTAAAAGAGTATTTTATTTTTATATTAAACTGTGTATGCTGATTCAAAAATCAAACTTGTTCTACTATATCAGAATTTTGTATATTGATGGTCATACTAATTCAAATCACATCTTCCTACAAAAATACACTGCTCCACTAAAGCAAAACTCTCTGAAGTCCATATAAAAGAGAAAAATAAAATTTTCAATTCAAACTTTTGTTATATCCAGCATGTGGTTGCAAAGGAAAGAACAAACAAGGACTAAAATTTCAACAAGCATGAATTGACCAATTTTCAGAATATATACATAATACTCAATACCAGCATGCATAGTTGTGTGAAAAGGACTTATCTGGTGTGGATTCACAAGGTATACACAGTAGTACGAGCGGGGTATCATTAGCAGGGTCAAGAGAGTTGAGTTGTTTATCGAGGTGTTAAGCCAAACTGCTCCATGTTGGCGAGGTGTGCAATTTTTATTAGTTGTGGTTTAACAGGTGCTGGCTATTTTGAATGTGGGTAAAGTTGGTAAGGCCTGGAATTGGCCTGAAGCATGATAATGAAGCACTGAGTCTGGTTGCCATTTCAGTGGATGTGCAAGAAAGGTGATTTGAAGGAAGATGAGTTTCAGTAAGGTCTGGAGTTAGTGCGTTTGGCAGGTCAGTTGACCAAGGTCACAGTGGTGATGGAGTCGATTAGCAAAGCTGCAAATCTAATTTTGCCAAGCGTGAGTGCGAAGAGTCTGGTGAAGTCACAAATCTGACTTTACCAATACACAAGGTTTGAGTGGAATGTCTCTGGGCATAGGGTGGGTGTTTGGAGGAGGGTGGGTCTTGAGCAGGTATGTGCATTGGATCAGTTGACTGAAATCATGGCATTAACATCGAGAACCCGTTGGTTTGATTACTGACCAGTTCGCCACATTACATGTCAACTATTTATGAGGGGTTTTCTTTTAAGCAAATCTGATGACTACCAGACATCTTTTTTCTTTGTCAGCAATATTCATGATTGGCTTCCTTTAAATATTGTATTTTTTCTAAGCCCCTGCACAGAAGATGACTTTTTTTTATTTTGGATTTTGCTTTCTTAGTGCTCACATCTGACTGATATGTAGAGTGAATCAGAAAGAAATCTAATTTGTAGTGGCATATAACACTTTCATCCTGAACAACTTTTAATAATTTAATTAGGGAAACCACAAAATGTAAGTATTTTATATACAACTGAAATGTTCACTACTGCTTAAAAGAAAATAACAGAATGTTCAACAGTTCATTTCTTTTTTTTGTTTGGAGATAATTCTTTAAAAAAATATTAAAGAAAGAGAGGGTGAGAAATAATGCAGGAAAAACTTAATTTTGTTTGTTTCCCTGCAGGATGTTGATGCTAACTCCAATTTTGTTTTGTAGTCTTTTTTCTAAAGGAGATGTTTTTGGTTGAACTAACAACAATCTTTTCAGAAAGTGAGTTTTCTTTTGATATATAGAGTGAAGTTTCATAAAACAACTGATGCCATTTCTTTGACTTTTATTTTTTTTTTTTATTAGTTCATTACTCAGAATAGATGTTGAGTTTTTCTATCCTGGCAATCCAATTCCTCAAGAGTCAGCCAAGGAATGGTATATTTTATTACAAATATGATCAGTCACTAAACCAGGAGGTGCCTTCTCTTGATACCCTAAATTAGGATGTAAATATGTAAAGATTTTGCTTAGATAGTTTAGCAACAGAATTTAAATTTGTGTGTAGTATTGAACTGTTTTAGGATATGTTTAACTTTTAAAATTTTTTTGCCAATTTTTTCTTTTTTGCTATTTTTTCCATACCATAAAAAATATCTGTCATCGGATAAAAGTTCAGCTTCAAAGACATTCAAGGAAATAAAAAGAAAAACTTTTAGATCATTTGAGCCCTCTTGTGGAAGATATACTGCAAGAGTAGATACAGACTATGAACAAAAAGATATTGTCTGTTACACCAATTAATCTGTCTAAGTATTGGTGTAAAGTAAGTAGCACTAGGATTGGGGTAAACTGGATTTGCTTGAGCTGGCAGTACAGAATTGATTCACGTTGTTGTAGAGAACTTTCTTGGATCTCATAGAAATGAAATCTATGCTGTTTTATTAAATGGCATGATAACAATGTATCAAAGAATAGAATTTTCAGATGTTTCTTAAAAAGCAATTTCAGAATTTGTCTTTCATAATTACTCCAGCCCATTTTCTCAAAAGTAGCTGAATTCCAGCTGATCTTCTGCACTTAGATTCCTCTTGTGATGTATATTCTAAAGCTATAGCAGAAGTAAATAGAATGAAATCAAAGCCTTTCATATTGTCTCAAGCAAGAATTGTCCTGCTTTAGTGCCTCACTTTCCTTTGTTAAATTTTAATGATAACAGTTTCACTATGCCTGGTGCTTCCAACTTAGCTAAGTTTACTCCCTACACTTGCCTCCTTGTTTCTAATAAGACATGTCAAAGAAGTTACAAAGAAAACTGGAACACATAAGATAATAATAAGAGTCAATCTTAACAAATTGGCTAAGTTATAGAGTGCCTGGATGAGTGGTTCCATTCACTTCGAGAGACAAACTTAAAGATATTTGACATTGGATTTCAAATTGGAGAAGAATTGGTCAGAATCACTGGAGTAAACTAAAACCACAGCCACATTTATGAATGAATCTTTAAAAAAAAAAAAAAAAAAAAAAACAACAACAAACAAAAAGTAAAATAAAGGTGTGGTCAATAGACATGTGTAGCTCACACCCGTATCTTCTAATGACTACTTCTTCTGTTCATTTTTCTAGTGTGACTAAAAATAACCCAGTTTAAATCTTTCTAAGGTTACAGGATTCCTATGGTGCATTAAGTGATCTGTTGCCTTTTTGAAGTAGTTTGGAAATGCCAAAACTGCCAAAATCAGGATATGCTAAGGTTACATCTCCAAGATTGGAGTTGCCGAAAGAAAATAACAAAGAGAATGCCTAGAAAGATTTTGCCTAGAATGCATTTTGATGAGTTTGTAGCTCAAATGCAAAAGAACTAACAGAACTATCCAACAAACAGAATTAACAAAGTTTACAATAAAAAGAAAAAGAAAAAAGGCAAAAATGAAATAATATCAAGCAAGAAAGCAAACAATATATGCAAAGCAAATTCACAGGTAAGAAGGCAAAAAAGTTCAAACTACGAATTGGCATCTCCACACAAAAGCAAGGTTAGACAAGTGAATGCAGTGGTCTGTCTTCTAGAAAAGTCAGATCTGGACCAAGTCATGTCAAACTGTAAACTGGCCTATTTCATTGGCTAAAGGAAATATCCCAGCATGCATTCGTGGACTTCTGCCTATAAAAGGGGAGGGAGGAAATGTTTTGCAGTCATTCCCAAAAGAGATGGGGCCATTCCTGGTCGATTCATTGCACTTAGTCTTAATGGGAGACTGGAATGCAATCCTGGACCACAAGGTAGACAGGAGGCAGTGACCTAGTGGGAGGTCATCGGGCGATCAGAGCTTGGTTGATCTGATTGACTTCGGCTCATCGGTAGATACCAGGTTGATCATACAGGGTGGGAGATGTGGACGTCAGCTCTTAAGTGACCGTCTGTTCGGGTAGCTAGCTACCTGGATAGAATTTTAATTAGAAGAGTCAATCTAGATTTGCTAGATTGTTCCACCATCTAGACTATTCAGATCATAGTCTCATCTGTGCTTGGATGGTGTTAGGTGCTAGGCTGGACACTGGAAGTTCAGTCTGTCTTTATTTGACAGGCAGGACTTCCGGCAACAGCTAATTAGTGCAGCGGGAATTAGTGGGGGCGGTTATTGAGAATAAGTGGTCGGAGAGGCTTAAGGACAGCATTAGGATTTTCACCACCAAATATAGCCGACTCACCTTAGACAGGGCTAAGATGAAGACTCTAGAGGATAGTGTGTCCTGGGTGGAGGCTGGGTAGGATTCCCTAGAGATAGCACTAGCTAGACAGGCTCTGGAGTTTGAGGCTAGCAAGCGTTACCAGGGTCAGGTAATTAGACATAGGTTAAACAAGATGTCTAATGAAGCTGTGAATATGGTTGTAGAATGGCGCAAGGAAGAGATCCATTGAGGTTCCGATTGATACATTCACTAAGTCAATACTCTGGAGAGGCATACTCTGAGATCAACCAAGGGCATGTGTGAGGATTTTTGGCAGCATTTCAAGAGTTGGTTTACCAAGGAACCTGGTCTCAGTAATGATGAGTTTTGCAGCTATTTGGCTGACTTTCCTCAACTGAAGCAGCTAGCTGCAAGGGTGTGTTCACAGAGGGCAAAGTTTATTTCGTATTGAAGAGGGCTGGCAGCAGCAAGACTCTGGGACTTGATGGTCTGCCCCAAGAAATGTACTTGAGGTTGTCACACATCTTCAATTTTGACAGTGGTGTTCAACAACTGGTTCTGGCAGGGGTCCATCCCCAATCAAATTTCCAGGGGTGTGATCACACTGTTGAAAAAGAGCAAGGGTGTTGGGCAGGAATTGGATGACTATAGGCCCATAACTCTGCTAAACACAGAGTTAAAGATTTCAGCCAAGTTCCTGATGGAGCGTTTGCAGTCAGTTGTGAACTTGTTGGGGCCCAAGCAGATTTGTGCTGTGAGGGGACAAACAATTCAAACCAACTTCATCTGGTCCGCACAATCAAAGAGGGTGTAGAAGATGATGAGGAAATCATGCTGATCAATTTAGATTAATCTAAGGCATTTGGTAGGGTCGACCATCTGTACCTGGCAGCAGTCCTGCAGGCTGCCAGATTCATTCCCAACTTCTGCAAGTGGGTCAGACTCCTGTATCAAACCCCCCCACCCCTACCTGTGGTACAGGTGAACAGGAAGCGGTCAAGCACTTTTGTGCTATCTTGGTTGGTTTGTCTGGGTTGTCCATTGTCACTTTTACTTTACACTTTGGCGTTGGAGCCTCTCCTTCGTTTGCTAAAGGACAGGGTGTGCAGTCTGACCTTATGCAGAATCACCATCCCTGGAGGTTGAGCCAGGGTTTCCATGTGTGCCAATGACAGGTCTATTTTCGTGTTGTGCCGTAGCAACATTGAGGTGGTACAAGAAGGTGACGAGGGCCAAAATTAATCACGATAAGTCATCTGACTTGCAGTTAGGAACTGGAAAGGGGTCGCTCTTCTGGGGCCCTTTAGTTGAACAAACAAATCTGTTTACATTCTTGGAATGTGATTTTGATAGTCGTTGTCTCCAGGGTGAAATGAATGGCATTTCTCACGTTGCTAGCTGTGGAAAGAATGGTGGTATGGACATTGCAAATGGAGGGAATCTTACAATATGAGTGTTATTCTCATCAGGATATGATTGGATTCTTTGGGCATCAGCTTGGAATGAAGATTGCATCTGATAAAAAGCATTTGATATCAACAGATTTCAGCGAAAGGCAGGTATCTGTGGCGAACATGGTTCGCATGAATGGGGATAGCCTCGATTTTTTTCTTTTTACTCCCCTTGAGCACAAAGGGGCAGTTTTAAGTTAGACTGTTTTATGTTTTTCTAGTTAATGTGAATGTGTTGTTCCCAGCACTTTCTTCTGTTATGATCCATGTCAAGATCCTCAACTTCACTAGTCTGTTTTTGTCCCCTTTTTTGATCTTGAAGGGGTCAAACTTCGTTTTTCCCCACTCCAACATTTAATTTTTCCTTCGCACTCCATTAGCGAGTGTGCTGCTTGATTCTTTTGAATGGCAGAATACAGTGTCCTCTCTTAATATTTTGAGGGGTGGACGAACCCTACTAACATATGCTTTGTTTTATTCTTTAGTTTTGTTTTTGGCTTTATTCCCTCCCCCATCATTTCATGCATCACGAAAATTTTTATATATTTTTACAGGAAAAAAACGAAAATGTATAAAAAAAAAAAAAAAAAAAAAAGGGACATTATGAACTGCACAAATTTTTACATCATGGGGTGTTTTGTAGGTCCCTTGTGAATATGCGGTATTGTGGTACATGTAGGATTGAGAAGTGATGGACAAGTTTTTGTGGTGATTGAGCATATTGTATTGAATGGGTCATGATCATGATTAACTAGGACCAGGATAGTCAGTGAAAACGAGCCTTTCCACACTTCCCCTTCGGCCTTGTGCTACAATTTTGTAATTTTTAAAAAAATAAATATACATTCCCAATAGAGATGATTCCCAGCAAGATTTTTGAATCATTCCAATAGAAATTGTTTTTCTTTCTTGGAATAGCCCATTTTTAGAACAAAGTCTTGTTTCCGTCAAAGTTTGTGACAGTGTTTTTTGTTCTGTATTGTAATATTTTTGTGTCAACTGTTGTGCCATTTTTTGGGAACTTTTCTCATGTTGGTGTGCTTTGGCAAGTCCATCTGTTTGGAATTCAAATAGGCCAAAAAAGGATGTGGCCTATTATAAATGGATGAAGGAGTAGTATCAGGATTTTATCAATGGAAATGAGTCACTCACTATCCTGGAGGCCTTAAACACAGTAACAAGGACCATCTCCCTGTTGATGACAGATGTGAAAATCCATAAATTGGTCGGCATCAGCAAGGAAGCCATTGAGGCAGCACTGAAATGTCTCAAGATAGTCCTGAAAATTTTGGCAAAGTGCTCAAATGTAATGTGGAACATACTAGAGGAGGAATCAAAGCAGCTAGCAGGGAGCATACTAATGATGAAGGCACTACAGTTGCAGACCAAGTACATAGGCACCTGTAGGACAAGAATTATGATATATGAGGCACTCTTGGACATTACCAAGGTTTACGTAGGAGCCTTCTTTGCCTTGTATGGACAGGTTGAGGAAGTCGCTTGTGTATTGAGAAATGTGTGCCATCCAAGTAATCTTAGACAGGAAGAATTTCCAAGAAATCCCTGACACTCTGGTGTGCAGGGGCAAAAGAATTTTTGTTGTAGTGGAGGGCTGTTGGTTGTGTGGCGTCACCAGTCACTTGGCAAAAACGTATCCTAGCCAAAATTCAATACCTCAGCCAGTTACATCCAAGGAGGTGGTGGTGGAAGATAAGGTTCCAGATGGTCCCAGTGAATTGGGTGGAGATGGTGAAAAAGGGGTTGAAGACTGCCACCCATCCTACTTCTTCCCAGAGGGATATCCCACAGGAATAGTAGAAGGAGCAACCGCAAAAGCAGCCGGAGGATAAAACTCAGCACCAACAAAAACGGCAGCATCAGCAGCAAGACCAGGAAAAGTAGCTGCAGCAATGAGGAGCAGTGGAGATGCCACAGTTGGACCTCTACATGGAGGTAGAAACCAATGCACAAGATGCAAAAGGTAAGGCAAGGAGCCTCCCCACTTCCTCATCTAGGACTCTCTCCCTCAACCAATCCCCCAAAAAGAAATCATTACCCAATGGAGAGAAGATTTGTGTCATAGACAAGCAGACCTTCGTGAGAGACCTGTCTGCACAAAGAAAGGTCCTTTTGAGACCCCAATTTAAGTGTAGATGGGAAGTCAACAGAGGACTTTAGGACCTTTCCTCAAAACCCAGGAGTTATTACACTAATCCGTAACATGGGAGGCAATTTAAAAGTATCTTTTCTGAACATTAGGATGCTCATTGTTCAGCTCCACCCCCCTCTCTATATAGAGCACTTAAGTTAACATTCCCAACAGATGTCAGCGGTATTGTCGTAGATGGACGGATTGCATCAGAGATGCGTATGGGGAGCCTAGGACAATCCGTTGGGGGTCCGTCCCCCACAGATTTCTGGCCAGTCTGCGTTTAAGAGATTCATGCTTAAATGATGCCCATCAAGCTAGCCAGCTTGAATGTGAGGGGCCTGAAAGATCAGAGTAAGGCTGCAGACCTGCTTTGTAATCTCATTCTTTGTCATAGATATGGCGGCATCCAGGAGACACACAATTGTTTGCAATGTTGATGCTAGTGTGCTGTCTTGCAACTTTGTTGTCTATTCAGCTTATGGGGACCAGCTGGGCAGAGGTGTTTCTTTGTTATCGTGGGTGCAAGTGTGGACGTTGTCCAGTTTGTGCGGTGGGAGGCGAGGGGGCTGTAATCACAGTAGGCGAAGTTCACTTAGCATCGAAGAGGGTTGGCAGTGGCAAGTCTCCGAAACTTGATGGTCTACACTATGAACTGTACTTGAGGCTGTTGCACATCTTTGTTCCAATTTTGACGGTTATGTAAACAACTGGCTCCAGCAGGGGTCAATCTCAGATTGGATCTCCAGGTGTGTGATCACGCCATTGAAAAAGGGCAAGGGTGTTGGGCATGATTTTGATGATCATAGGCTCATAGCTCTGCTAAACACAGAGTTAAAGATTTGGGTCAAGTCATGACAGAGCATTTGCAGTCAATTTCACAAGCTTGTTGGGACCTGAGCAGACTTGTGCTGTGAAGGGACAAACAATTCAGAGCGACCTGCATCTGATCCGCACAATCATAGAGTGTGTAGAAGACAATGATGAAGCTGCACTGATCAATTTAGGCATTTGACAGGGTCAACCATTAGTACCTGGCTGCTGCTGCCACTGGATTTGAACCTGACTTCTGCAAGTAGATTAGCCTCCTGTATCACGCCCCCAGTGCTATGGTACAGGTGAACAGAGAATGGTTGAGCGCTTTTGCACTGTCACGGTTGGTTTGTCAGGGTTGTCTGCTGTTGCTCTTACTTTACACTTTGGTGTTGGAGGCCCTCCTTTGCCGAGTAAGGGTTTCTGTGTATGCCGATGACGTATCTTTGTGTTGTGCCATAGCAATATTGAGATAGTACAAAAGGCACTTCAGTGGTACAAAATGGTGACAGGGTGCCAAAATTAACTGACAAATATTTTAAAACTTAGCGTTTTTTTATAAAGTGTGAAAATTTGTCCCAATTCTTACCAAAAATAATTCAATAAAACTCTAAAAATGAATTTTTCTGACAGTGACACATTTTCTTTCAGATTGGATAGAAAAAAAATCTACATCTAACATTTATTATTTTAAAAATTACTTGTAATTTTTCAGTGTGATTTTGAAATTTATCCCATTGCTGTTCGTAAGAATTTTTTTTATTAAATAAAAAAAAATAAAGGTATGTTTGAATTGAAAAATATAAAGTTTACTTTGAACATGACATTTAATTTTTTTTTTAAATTGGCTCACAGACACTCGAAAATGACATTTAAACTTTACATTTTTTTTTAAATAAATATTAAGTTTCTATTTCTGTCAAATCTGAATGAAAATAATAAATAACCTTTTAAATGAAGCAAACACCAATTCTCCAAAGAATTATTTGGGGAGTTTTTAACTTTTATTGAATTGTTTTTTGCAAGATGGGGTTCTAATTTCCAGTATGTGCACGTATGGAGTCAAACACCATAGCAGCAGAAATAGACTTGTGTTCACAGGAATTAAAGTCATACTTCACAGAAATGAAAACATACAGAGATAACAGTGAAGTGAAAGCATGTTAAAATGTACATTATCATACAATTTATTTATTTTTGTGCGTACTGGTGTGTGTATATTTTGCATGTAATAAAAGAGAGAAGTCACTCCATATATTATTACAAGCAATATCCCAGAGAGAGAAGCTGGGACACATGTTGACTGTCCCAAGGTTGTTAGCGAAGAAACTGAATTCAACCTCTTTTGGAAGAATGTCCGCATTTTCGGCAGGAACAGTTTTTGTTGCATGCTTTTTATTATTTTTATTTATTTTAATGCAACGTTTTAAATGTTATTATTTTATTTATAATTTTCATTATTATTTCATATTTTATCTTTATTTTGTTAATGTCCCTACACACTCTCACTATTTCATAATTGTTTTTTTTTTACTGAATCTTCACTTCAGGGATTTTTTTTAACTGAAAAAAGAAAAGACAAAAAACACTAAATTTACACGCGATATCGAAAAGGAGGTGTGAAACATACGACTCAAAAATTTTTCCCATAAGTATTTTCTTTTTTAAATAAAATAATCTATTCATTCACTATTATTCAGCAAAAGTAAAAATATTTATTCATAATGAATAAGCCCTGAAATTTTCGTTTGAATCGGATAATTCCCTGAATTTTGGCAAACATTTTAAAATAGAGACGGTGTCTATTTTTTTTTTTTTTTACACTTTCATTGCGTAGCTATTTATTTAGCGTTAAAAAAAATCCACAACAGAAAAACATTTAAAAGTTATTTAAAATGCGTTTTTCAGTACTTAAGATGCTGCTGCACAAGTTGAAGTTTTGCCGATTCATTTTAACACCGCCGCTTGCAAAATATTGCGTAATCTCCATACGTTAATTTTTCAGAGAGAGATTATATATATATATTATATATATATATATATATATATAAAAAACAAAAATTTTTATCTCTGATTTTTTAAAATACTTTTCATGAAATTGAAATATCAACATGTAAATTTGGAAAGTATGAGAATATGTTGATTGAAAGAAAGAAACTGAAGGAAAGCTGCCGGGTCAAGGAAAACTAAAAAGAAGGGACTTTTTCTTTTCCCCCCTCATTTACTGAATTTTTACTTCGAAGATTAACTCAAGTGTTTGAACTTGAGTTAATCTCCAAAGTAAAAATACCCAAAAGAAAATGTTAGCAAATAAATGCTTTATGGAAATATATAGATGAATTTAATTTATAAAATTCAGATGTAGTTAAAAAATTTAATATCAGCCCGGTATGTTCCATATGGTTCGAATGCGGTGTATTTTTTTTCACTGTTCATCTTACTTTTTGTGTTTAGCTTTTTCTTAGCTAGTTCGTAGTCTGCTAAGTCTTGGATTTTAAAATTTATTTTATTATCAGACGGTTCTTGGTTATCATTTATTTTCCACGTGTCGTTGCATTTTTAATGTATTTGAATTATTTAAAAAATTGATTATTCGTTTACTCGTAACTGAAATTCACATTTAAAAAAATCCCTTGGAAACAGTACACTACAGAATCAAGTAAAAACATTTTTACAATAAAAAGCCTGGACAATGCGCTGTTAGGTAAATTTCAATAAAAGTAACTTTGAAAAAGTTCAGTTTTAATTTTATATTTCTCCTTTTTATATACAGTACACGCTATGCGATCACTTAAGTTATCAATGATTGATTCGATTGTGGCTTGTAAAAAAAAGTAATAACTGACGTGGCGTACCTAATGGACATTTCATTTAAGTGATATTTGGATTTGCAATAGGAGTCAACGGGAATTTTACTAAATGAAAATGTTTATCTGCTTACAAGAATCAATCTTCTTAGTCGATTTTAATAAAAATTGTCGTTACTTAGTATTTTTTCACTTTGACGTCAGCAGTTAAACAAACTTTGAAAAACTGAAAGCAAAATCAAAACGCCTTATTCAACATCTACTAAATGTAGGTAACTTAAAAAAAGTAATAAATATGAAACATAAAAACAATTCTCACTGTACACATTCTATTTACCTGGCATTCTCTTCAGTCACATCAACACCAAGTTTAGACAGTTCAACACAAATCCAATGTTCCATAGTTGACGCCATGTTGAGAGAACGTATTTAGTTCAAGTTTCGATCAACAGATGGCGCCTCAGTCATAACGGTCAGCAAATGATTTACCTGACCTCCCCACAAAGGTAGGATGTGACACAAGAAGATCATTTTTTTATATGTGCTGCCCATACGCATGCATATGCACTCAAAAAAAAAAATGATCAATTCCTCGACCACTGTCACGCTGGCGTCGATATTGCACTGACCACATCTCTCTCAGTGCAATGAGCAAGGTGCTGCCACAGGGTTGGAATCCTTTTGGATCTGCAGTCTTCCATGAGGAGACAACAGATTTGATTCATTATGACTGAGTGAGTTCAATTCTCACTGGGTGTTTAAATAGTCGGCATGGAAAAATTTTGGTGCAATATGAAACATCTAAATCAAAACAGTACAGCATTGATTGATATATGAGATTTGACTTGATTGTGTGTGTGTGGCGGGGGGCTGAGAATTGGTGCTTATGTGGAAGTCACCAAAGTGGGGGTTTACTTGTTTACAACTGGTTATCTCCGGAATCCAAACACACCAATTTATGGCCTTCAAAAATGCATGTAATAAAGATTTTATACAAAGATATAATATATTGCATGTACAAATAAAAAATTTTATTTCTCAAAATAAAATATACAATAATATTCAAAGAGTTCATTAAGTTCCTATTAGAAAGTTCTCATGTTGAGTCTTTCAGTCCTTAGCATAGAGAGAGGAGAGTCTTTGTCAATGTGTCTGTAGGTATGTAAGTATTTCTTGAATTCTTTTGACTTTCTCAGTGGAACTTTTACATGTCCAAAACTTGAGGGTAAAGGACAGTGGATGAAATTCTTTTCAGCGACTTGTCCAGTCCAGTCTGTTTGCCTGCTTGTCACTGTTTTTTCTTTTTTCTTTTTAAAGACAATGGAATTCGTTCCCGAATTGTTCTTGATTTTGATTGGTTCCAGAAATAACTCATTTGACAATCCCTTTTTTTTTTACCTACATTTAGGAATGATAACCCTTTAGCCTCTTTTATTTATTTATTTATTTTTTCCTTATTTTTTTGTTTTTATTTCTTTATGGTAAACCAAAAGATTTTCCAACTTTTAGCTTTCTATTTTTTTTTTTTTTTTTGAAATAGTGATCTTTTTCTTTTTCTTTCAATACAAGTGTAAGGAAATTCAGTTGTTTAGGTATTTTTTAAAAATCTGAATGCCCAAATTTCAAACAATAACAAAATAAAGAAAACATGGGTATACCTGCTAAATAAATCATTTATATTGTTGCAGGAGTATGCTGATCAAGAGTTTTAGGATGGAAAATACATATCTCCTGGTATTTATCCCACTACAAAAATGGTGAACTCTATATGTGAGTCCAGGTAATAAATGTACAAAGTAACAACAAAACTGTCTCAGTCACTGTGTGTTTATCCAAAAATAAATACGCTTAAATTCACCTTCATCCCTGATATGCACCAACGGCTTAGTGGTAGAATCTCCGACTGATGCCAAATCAGCCAGGTTTTGATCCTAGCTAGAGACAACTGGACGTATAGCCACACTGGTGAGCTGTGATACTGTGAAACAGTCTGCCTGTGGATGACAATATATATGCTCCTGAAAAATTTATTTCAGTTGAGCTCTCTGGGGAAGAAGTGTGAGTTTGTAAACAGTGACTATTAATACTAATAATGCAAGACTCTTTCGTAAATCAAATCAAGTCCTCTCAGTCACTGTGTGTTTAACTAAAAATAAATACACTTAAATTCACCTTCATCCCTGCCGTGCGCCAACGGCTTAGGGGTAGAATCTCTGACAGATGCCAATTCAGCCGAGTTTCAATCATAGCTAGAGGCAACCGGACATCTAGCCACACTGATAATCTGTGATACAGCGAAACAGTCTATCTGTGGATGACAATATATATATATATATATATATATATATATATATATATATATTATATGGACGCTACTTAGTGGAAATATCAGTAATGGAGCTAACATAATAAGTTGTATGGATATGAGCTTGTGGTCATCAGACAAACTCAGATCATCAGACAAACAAAAGGTTCTCATATATATACATATTTATATAATACCTCATCTCAGAAATATAGACAGATACAAGTATTTCTATCTATAAAAATAATGTATAAACAGAAAAATATATTAAAATAATTGTCAGACTTTGTTCATTTCATTATATATATATATATATATATATATATATATAATGAAATGGATTAGGTCTGGCAATTATTTTAATATATTTTTTTGTTTATACATTATTTTTATAGATAGAAATATTTGTATCTGTCTATATTTCTGAGAAGAGGTATTATGTATACTATTTACATTGCTTGGACTATCATCCTCATCTTTGTTGCCATATTTATCACAACATTTCAACATAACAACTACCCAGGGTGCATGGCAGCAACCCCAATAAACTGGCATAGGTGGGTACAAGAGGAGGATGACAACAACACTCAGAAAACAGTCTGTTTGCCTTATGTGAAGGGGTTATCGGAGAAAATACAAATACAGAGACAACTAAGTATGTAAAAGAATGCTACAGCTTTCAACACTGAATCTCGGACAATGTATTGATATATGCCAAAGTTGTTAAGCTACAACTACACAGTTGAAAGCTATAAGAGACTTGAACATGACAAACAAAATAAACAAAGCTACAAACAGAAATACCATACTAAACAATGGCAAATAGACTGTCATTTCTGTGTAAAGATACACAAAAAATGGAAAGAAGCATGTCCCACGTGGGGCCAAAAATGCAAATTTTGCAACAGTCAAAACCATTTTGCACTGAAATGCCCAAGGAAGCTCTCTATGGGAAAAAGAAAGTCTAAGCACAAAATTAACTGTATTTCTTCAAATTCTTCCAGTGACACTGAATGTGAATATGTGCTATGTGTAAACTTGGAGAGAGAACAGCCAGATAAGATTATCTATGCCAGAAAAAAGGAAGTTGAAATTCCAAGTGGACTGTGGAGCTACCATCAATGTAATCCTGCAAAAATACGTGCGTAATACCTACCTGCAACTGTCTACCATGAAACTAAAGATGTGGAACAGGACAGAACTAGTGTCCATTGGAAAATGCTGAATTGTGCTGTACAACTCCAAAAATATGAAGAAATATTCAGTGGAATTCACTGTAATCAAGCAGAGTTTGACACCTTTGTTAGGAAAATGCACAAGTGAACCTGATAACTATGAATTACAATAACATCGCTAATGTTAGTTCAGTACCAGAATGCAAGCAGTTCCTAATGGACTATGCAAATGTTTTCAATGGAGAACTAGGATCATTACCTGAGCAGGTGCATTTAAAAGTTGATGAAACTGTTACACCACATACTGCCGCTGCATGCCAGTATCCATGATCCCTCAAGTTAAAAAAGAACTAAAGCGACTAAAGGAACTCAGAGTTATCACTCCTGTTGATGTACCTACAGACTGGAATAGCCAAATGATCACTGCAACAAAGAGCTCAGGTGAGATTCATATTTGTATTGATCCAAGACCCCTGAACAAGGCACTGAAGCATGAACAATACCAGTTACCAACCATAGATGAAGTGCTACCAAGGCTAACAAATGCAAAATACTTCACCAAGTTGGACATGGTATCAGCTTACTGGCATGTAATACTGGACAATGAATCCAGCTACCTCACTTTATTTCAGATAGGTTTCAGGCAATATCAGTGGCTCAGACTCCCCTTTGGAAGATGTGTGAGTTATGGAATATTTCAGAAATATCTTCACCTCACTTTGGACAGCATGAACGGAGTTACATGTGTCGCCGATGACATCATTGTATTTGGTTCAGGAGACGAATTCCTGCAAAAATTGATGCAATCAACTAGTTGCAACCACCCATTTCAGTAGAAGGAGTACAGTGACTCTGTGTAAGCATGAAATACCTGGTAAGGTTTCTGCCATAACTATCCTCTGTCATGGAGCCAATTCAATGAATGATGCGTAAGGATGTCTCATGGATAATGGTCTCATGTACATGACACAGCATTCGCAGAAATGAAGCAACTTGTGACAAAAGCTCTAGTACTCAGTTTCTATGACCTGAATGCACCACTTGTAATTCAGTGTGATGCAAGCTCGGAAGGACTTGGTGCAGCCATACTACAGCAATGAAAGCTTGTCACATATGCAAACAGAGCCCTCAATGAGACAGAGCAGAGATGCGCCCAAATTGAAAAAGAAATGCTTGCAATAATATTCTCATTGGAGAAATTTCACCAATATACCTATGGTAGAAGTACAGAAATTTATACTGGTCACAAACCACTAGAGGCCGTAGTGAAGAAACCGCTGGCCAAAGCGCCAATGTGTCTACAGGGAATGATACTACAAACCCAAAAATACAACATCGACATGGTATATATCCAGGGAAAGCACATGTACATTGCAGACATGCTATTGCGGTCATATTTGACAAATGAAAAGAACTATCAAACAGAGTTTGAGCATGTGAATATGGTCAGCTTCCTCCCAATCTGTGACGAAAGGCTTGTGCAGATCCGCAGAGCAACAGACCAGGATGAAATATGCGATCAGCTGAAGAAAACCATATTACAGGGGTGGCCACCCGATAAAACAAATCATCCAGCTACACCACCCATATTTCCATCTATGTGATGAGATGCCCACTCAAGATGGTCCTATATTTAAAGGTGACCCAATACTCATCCCTCACAGTTTGTGGGGTGAGATTAAAATTAAATGCACACTTCACTCATCACACATAGGCATTGATGGATGTCTACAGTGAGCTAGAGGATGTGTTTTCTGACCAGGTATGTCATTGGATGTATGGGAGTACACATCCACATGTGAAACTTACTGCAAGTTTACAACAAAACAACCTAAGGAGACACTAATGCCACACAACATACCTGATCATCCATGGCAGAAAGTTGGTGTTGACTTATTTGAATTTGACAGCGTCAAGTACCATGTAACTGTCGATTATTTTTCAATCTTCTGGGAAATAGATCGACTTGAGGATACTACTGCCTCAAGTGTCATTGGAAAAATTGAAGGCACACTTTGCAAGATATGGGATTCCATATCAATTGATCTCTGACGCAGGACCACAGTTTACATCTTCATCCTTCAAGAACTTTTCTGAAAAGTGGGATTTTGAACATCTCATGGCAAGCCCCGGAAATCAACAGGCAAATGGCAAAGCCGAATCTGCAGTTAAGAATACAAAACGGCTCATAAAGAAAAAACAAAGACACCCACACAGTCCAGTTTCTGGCACTGCTTGATGTCAGAAACACCCCAACCCAAGGAATGGGGAGCAGCCCTTCTTAGCACCTACTGAATCGCCGCATTCATACACTTCTCCCCATGAGGAGCAATTTGCTAAATCTTAGGATGGCAAGCCTTGAACCAAATGATTCTACTGGAACACAAACAGAAGGTTCAGGTCAAATACTATGACCGTCATACACATGATTTACCTGTGATTGAGTATGGGAGAAAGGCATTATAAGCTACCGATTGGGTGAATGTTCATACAAAGTCCAGACAGTGAGTGAAACCTATCAGCGAAATAGACATCATTTGCGCAAATCTTCTGTCCAACAAAGTATGCGAGAAACAGACAGCCACCATCAACCACTACAGATACTATAAGTTTGCCACATGACATGGCAAAAACACAAAGAGTCCCTGCACTTCTAACAGTATCTTCATCAGCCTCAGCTGTTGCAAGCAAAGGCACAAATACAACTGAACCAGAAAAATGCGAATCTCCTGATGGGATTCACACACGTGCTGGACAAGGGATACAACAGCCAGCGTATCTGAAGGATTATGTCAAATTGATCAATTGTGTCTGTCTTTCTGTTTGAAGAAAGTTAAAATAAAAATACTTACTGTATCAACAACTCATATTTTAAAATTTTATTCACTTAAATCATTATGTGCCAGCCGGGCACACCACACAAGCATGCAAGCACGCATGCAATCACATACTTTTAGTATTATATAGATGGCTTTAGATCACAAGAAGGATATCCTGAGTCACCATTTTCAGCAATGGCTCCCAAAATAGTTGGAATGAAATACAGCTCAGATATACTAATATGTGTTTTTGAGTACTATACAACATCACGGTCATTGTATGATAGATTAAGACATGATTTTCAATTAGCAACATAAAGAAGGATGACATCAAAAGTTTTAAAACTTAATGAAAAATCTTTTTTGCTATTTTTATTTAATACCCTAAATGCCAATCAAAAAAGGTGCAAAATTCTCCATAATGAAGTATATATCAATATCATGACAAACAACTATTTGGTAAGTCAGTTGACAAACCATCTCAAACAGTACTTGGTATAATGTAGATATGTCTTAATGGGGCTCCAAAATTTCTTACAAGATTGATTCCAATTTCAAAATTAACACATCAGCCTTTTTATTTGAACAAATTAAGTTAACAGTTCAGCCATCACCTCTGTACCAGCTGATGTAAAGGCTATTATATGTGATGGCAACCAAGTAAATCAAGCTTTTTTTAAATTATATCCCACACTCCCTGAAAAACCTTAGTTAACTGACGATAATAAACATTTGCTTTTTGATTATGTTCAGCTGTTGAAAAATATTTACAATTTGTGGCTTACAGAAAAGACAGGAGAACTAATCTTTGATGATAATGGAGTAAAACGAGTAGCAAAATTGGCACATCTTAAACAGTTATATTGTTTTGAACCTGAAAGGCTAGTTAAACTTTCAGATCTAAATGAAATTTCTATTGCTCTAAAGCCCATAGAAAGACAACAGGTTTCTACTTCCTCAGATTGTTTTCTGAAAAAACATAATGCACTTCTCACTCAGTTTGGAAAAAGTACAGATAAGAATGATACTGTCATCTTTATAAACAAGGTTTTGACATGATGGAAAATTTTAATAAATGTTAAGACCCTTCAAATTGGTAAGCTACACAATGAACCTCTACAAGCATATAATATGGAGATATGATTTCATCATATCTCCATATTACAGCCAACATGATTTTATCATTGAGTTTGGTCAAATGGCTCTTAATATGGCTGATAGTCAAGATAATCATAAAACCAAGCACACTGCTACTATCATATACCATACTTGCAATGGAATTGTTAGTCTATGTCGACACCTTTTGGCTACAAGCCATAAATATGTGCTACTTGGGCAATTTACAACTGATCCATTAGAAAAAGAATTTAGTAAACATTGTCAAGGATCGGGGGCAGCTATTTTATAAATGTCCAACAGTCTATTGTAAAGCTGCATATTAAGCAGACATCTTTACTTTTAAATCACATTGTAAATATTGATGCTTTTGATGTTAATCCAGGTCACCAATGTACATCTTGTGATTATAAGCAGGTTCAGAAATATTTGTCAATCTAGAAAATTTAGAACCACCCCTTTCTGATGAAATAAAAATGGCTCTTGTATACATAATATATACATATATTACAAGAAATGATAACCAACTCAGTGAATATGAAACTCATTTTATTATAAAAAGTATGGAAAATATACCAATTCAATTGACTGTGGAAAACTAAAGGTTCCTTCTGACCACACTTGCCAATGGTTATTTTTTCCATACAATAAAGAAAGAGGCGTGTTATAAATCATTAAGTAACATTTTTATGCTTATTTCTGATCATGCTCATATTTTTGAAAATATTACACACCCCGATTAGAGAAAGAACCTAGTTTTAAAGGTTGTTTTATCTGTCTACATTTCTGAGATGATTGATTGTCATATACACATTTCAGCTGATGTCCTCTAGTCTTCTTTAGGTACTGCTTGTTGAACCTGGTAACTTTAATGGAAATTTGAACCAGAATATTTATTCAATCTATGGTGGTAAATTGAATGAAGAGTTCAGTAAGACCTGTAAATAGTGTGAATGTTTCTGTTTCAGCATTATATGGATAATATCTTTTACCAAAAATCTTATCAGTGTCCACAACAAAAATACATATTTTCATTTATTTAACTTTCAACACATCCTATTATCCTGAGGTATAGATCAAAATGTTATTCTAAGTACTTTCAAAAATAGTTAACTTAATTTTCTTCTAAAATTTCTGAAAATCAAACATTTTTCAATAGGCCTCCAGTTCTGGCTCTCAGCTGTGCCATGAGCAGGCCTAGAGTATAGTACACCATGTTTCTAACCAATAGAAACTTTAAATTAAATGTTGTGTGTTGTATTGGAGAAACTGTTTGGTATATTTGTATACATTGTCTGTTATTGGGTAGAAAATAAAGTTTGCAAGTGTTTTAATATGGTATCTATGTGGGTATGTAAGGTAATTATCTCACTTTGGTGGAGATGAAGTCATGGGACAGCTACTTAATGATGTCATTTCATACAGTGACAAAAGTGGTCAGTCAGTCAGTTTCAAGAATATAAATCTGCCTTAGCCATGTGGAACAGCATACAAGCCTATGGTGCCATTTCCTTACGGAAATGCAACTTTATCAGAAATATCTCCTCCTCCCAGTTTTCATGATGAAAAAACCCAAGACTCGTTTTTTGCAAAATATGTCCTCAATAGAGACATAGCAGATACATCTGGCTCATTTGAATCTGGAATCCTAAATATGGCTTCTCCAGAAAGACAGAAAAATCTTCATATTATATATAAGTCACTATCTCTTCATACTCCTTTCACTCTGAAAGGTAGTTAGGCATACAAGATGTCTAACGAAGCTGTGAACATGGGCGCATAATTGTGCAAGGAAGAGATCTGTCAAAGTTCCAATTGATACATTCGTTAGGTGAAAACCCCAGAGGTGCGTACTCTGAGGCTGACTGACGACATGTATGAGGCGTTTTGGCAGCATTTCGAGAGCCAGTTTACCAAGGAGCCTGGTCTCAGAGGCGATGAGTTTTGCAGCTATTTTGCTGACGTTCCTCGGCTTTCGCTGTCTGAAGCGGCTAGCTGTAAGGATGAGATCATGGAGGACGAAGTCTACTTGGTATTGAAGGGGGTCAGCAGTGGCAAGTCTCTGGGACTTGATGGTTTACCCTATGAATTGTACTTGATGCTGTCACCCATCTTTGTGCCGATTTTGACTGTCATGTTCAACAACTGGTTCCAGCGGGAGTCCATCCGAAGTCGGATTACCAGAGGCGTGATCACGCTGTTGAAAAAAGGCAAGGATGGATGGAAGAAATTAGATGATTACAGACCCATAACTCTAAAGTTAGAGTTAAAGATTTTGGTCAAGATCCTGATGGAGCGTTTGCATTCAGTTGCCGAGACTGTTTGGACCCAATCAGACTTATGATGTGAGGAGCCGAACAATTAAGAGCAACCGGCATCTGATCCACACAATGCTAGAGGGTATAAATGTCGACGAGCAAGCCGAACTAATCAATTTGGATCTGTCCAAGGCATTTGATAGGGTCGATCATCTGTAGCTGGCTGCTGCCCTGCAGACCACCAGATTCAAACCAACTTCTGTAAGTGGATTAGCCTCCTGTATCGCTCCCCTAGTGCCGTGGTACATGTGAACGAAAAGCGGTCACGGGCTTTTGTACTGTCTTGGTCGGTTCATCAGGGCTGCACACTGTCATCCCTACTTTACGTTTTGGCATTGGAGCCTCTCCGTCGCCGACTGAGGGACGAGGCAAGCAGTTTGGCCCTACATGAAATCGCTGTTCCTGGTGGAGCTCGAGCCAAGGTTTCTGCGTACACTGATGATGTATCCATTTTCATGTCATGTCACAACAACATTGAGGTGGTACAGAAGACGCTTGAACAGTATGAATAGGTCACGGGGCCTAGATTAACCACCACAAGTCTTCCGGCTTGCAGTTAGATTCCTGTAAGGGGTCATTCTTCAGGGGCCCTTTGGTTGGATGGACGGTCCTGTCTGCATTCTTGGAGTGTGTTTTGAACCCGACCTCCAGTTGAAGAAAAATTGGTCAGAATTACAGGTAAAGATCGGAGCATCGGTCGGGACTTGGCTCCGAAGGAGGTTGTCCTTGAAGAGTAGAGCTGAGGTATGTGCCACTTACGTCTTTCGTCTCATCCTTTACTGCTTAGCTGTACTTCTTCTTTACAAGGGCCATAGGAAGGCGATTGAGCACTTGTTGTCCATCCTTTTGTGGGGTGGATGCAAGCAGAAGGTCAGTAAAGAAACCTGTCCAGCATCCGTGTCATGGGATTGCCACACTCGGTGAATCATCGACATACCTCAAGGTAGGCTTTCCTATACCGTGTTTTGACAGAGGATTCGATTTTGGATGGGGGTGTTAAGGATGCCTTCCCTAACCTTACTATCACTCTTCCTATTTCCTGGACTAAGTGCCATCGTAGGTCCGGAAAACTGTTGACTTTCCTCAGCGAGTGTTGAGCGGCTTTGGTGGGGTTTCCTCTGTCCAGTGACCTTTCACAGCCTTGAAAGGTCTTGTATCGAGAATTAGTGGAGGAGGCCATGAAGGATTCTCTGTGTGAGCGGCTCAGCTTGTCGTTGGCTGAGTTGCGCTCTTTCTGGTCTTGGGCACCAGTGGCGAACTACCTCACTAACCCTGAGTTTTCGCTTACTTGGTGATTGATTCGATATGTGCTAGACTTCAGATGGGCTGGGTGGATTTGCCTGACTGCCATTGGTGTGATCTTAGATTAGAAGAAACTGTTTCACGCGCCTTCTACCATTGTCCTCAAGTGCGCCCTTTCCGGGTCTATGTCGGCGAGTTGACGGCTCGTCTCGCTCCTGTTATTCTCATGCTCATCGATCTCGCATGTGTGCGATAGTGTGTTGCCCCCTATTCTGAGGAGAAATGAATGGTGTTTCTGACGCTGCTAGCCATGGCTCAAATGGTGATATGGACGACGTGGATAGAGGAAATCTTGCGATACAAACACTATTCTCATCAGGATCGCAGTATGTTTTTGGTCCCCTTTTTTCATTTTAGCTGGGTCAGACTTTGATTTTTCCATTCTGTCATTTATTTCTACCCTTGCCACTCCATTAGTGATTGTGCTACTTGATTCTGTCTGTTGACAGCATACAGCGGCCACTCTTAATATTTTGAGAGGTGGTTGGGTCCTACTAACATCTGTTTTGTTTTAGTTTGTTTTGTTACAATCTTTTGTTAGTTTTCTGGGTTCATTACCACCTCCTCATTTCATGATTCTTGAAATTTTGATATATTTTTGTAATTAAACATTTTGAGATTTTTTTTTCATGGGTGTTTTTTTGTGATAATGAAAAGAATGTGTGGTATTGTGGTACATGTAGGATTGACTGATGATGGGTGAGTTCTTGTGGTAAATGGATCAATTGTATTGGATGAATGGGTTGTGATCGTGATTAACTAGGACTAGGATAGTTAGCGAAGACCAGGCTCTACCCACTCCCCTGTCGACCACGTGCCACAATTATTACATAAAGACAATAGCAAATATACTATTCAGATTACTATTTGGATCACTATTCAGTGGTTACTTTTCGAGCGAGTATTATCGAGCAAGTGCTATTAGTGCGAGTGTTATTCAAAGGCGTCTGACACCAGTGTTGTACAACGGCGTTACTATAGTTGTGTCTGCAATTACAAAGTCCCCACTACAACGAGCATTATGAAGTGACAACGAGTGTTCGTTGAACTTACACGAGGATTCCTTCAACTTATACGAGCATTTGTTCAATTTATGAGGAAAAAATTAATCTGCAAAATATTACAATGGAATGGAAGAATTAAAAGCTATCAAGGTTCAAATGTTGCAGCAACAAAAACTACAAAAAGGACAACTGCAGCAACAAAAACATGAACAGCAATGACAATTACAACTACAATAACAGAAGTTTTTTGAGTTGTTTACCAAAACGATGGAAGGAAGGGAAAAAATACTGTTGCAGCAGGTTTTCTTTTCTTTCAGAAAATAAAACCTGCTGCAACAGTATTTTCTCTATTGCCCGAATTAATAACGAAAAAGAAAGATTAAAAAAATGCAAATCTGATTCAATTACAAAGAAAAAATATTTATTTTTAACCAGCTAAATAAGGGTTCTTGCAAAAATTCGTCCCTTTTTGCTGAGAATAAGGTAACCTATTCTCTGAGTAACACAATGTAAAAAAAAAAAACATAGCAGAAAACAAACTTAAAAATTACAATGCACAAAAAAAAGAATTGCGCCCACCTGCTGTGTCAATGATAAAATAAAAAAAATGGGGAAGAGCCTTAGCTCTTTAGTACACTTTTAGTTCTTTCAAGGTTCAAAAGTTTTTATCTTTTTTCTTTTCTTCTTGTGTAGACAAAGTTCTCTTCTTGGTGACCAAACTCCCTTCTTTTTTCACTTATTTTCCTCCCGTCCGCTGGAAAATTATCTCAAACGGCTTTAGCTCCAAACTCCACTTATGGACTTCTTTTCAAACTTTCTTTTCTGGGGCTTCTTCGAGAGGACTTCTCAAAACTTTCTCAGAAGGGGAAACTTGACCTCAGCAACTTTGTTACCCATACATCCTTCACTTATGGGCAAACGCTGCCTGCCTTTTCAGCAGAGAGAGAGAGAGAGAGAGAGAAACGAACCTCTTCTCTATAAGCTGTCTCGTTTCCAACTGCTCTAAGGTCCAGTCCCAGTTCTCCCTTGCCTTTCAAAGGGGGCGGTTCACCTTTGAACCGTCCAATCACGGTCCATTAAAAAAATATATCAGCAGGTTCTTAGGGCCAGTAACACAGTGAGTTTCTTTTGTTCTCCCTTGACTTAAAAATTTTCAAATATTAGTAAAATTGTCCCCCAATGAACATGAAAAATATGTAAATTAAATTTTGCCGAAAAAACCAGGAGAGATAAATTTTGATGTGACTGTTCTAATACTATCAAAAAATTTTGGAGATAGGAGTTCATTATTTAATACATGATGGCAATGTCTTAACTTACTAAAGTCCAATGATGAAGATTTTGTCACTTATGCAGGAATGGTGAATTGAGAATATAAAAAGTTCATGTTAAATGAATTAACTCCTGATTTATTTAAATGCCTGATAGGGTTCTAATAAGGATGTGAAGATAAGATCCAGGATACTTGCTAAATTAAAAAAAAATGGATCCCAAATTAACTCTCTAGAAAATAGCGGAAGAGTGTCAACGTATTGTGAATGTGACACTGAGCTGTCGGCCCGTAGTCAACTCCCAGTCGCAGCACGAAACTGTAATATTTCTCCTACCGGCGTTTTGGGGTTGACTCTTAGTCGCTGCCACCAGCCGGTCGATCGGTGGTCGTCGCTACCCGACGGAATCCCTTGATCAGGGTACCAATATGTGACACTGGCTCGTCCCGGGTCGAATCCTGGTACCAAGTTGGATGGTCGGTCTATGCTAACGGCTTCACACCAGCTGCAACCAGTTCGACACCAGCTCCGTCGTTCCCAACTCACTCCCAACGTCTGGTTACCGAAGTAACTGCTTCGATCTCAAGTCTAACCTACCCACGTTGTGATTTTGATTTTAGGTAGACGAGATCAATCGGGCGTCGGGCCGCAGTGTAAGATGAGTCTAGACTGGAGTTGATATCGCACAAGCGTAAAGAAAAGAAGCAAATAAAAACCAAAGAGGTTCAAGTATGCTAAAAGTAACAAATTAACTTTTATCCGTCTGTTATATACAGGAGTGTGTGTTTTTCTCCCAATCCATTTTCTACGGAGTGTAACACTTTTACGCTTCTTAGGCAAGTTCCGGTCTTCTAAGTCAACTGCTTTAGCTTTTAAGTGCTGGCTTAGCTTCGTTCGTCAGTATAACTTGCTATTGGTAGTATAGGCGAAGTCGGAGGTCGTGGAATCTCTCGGTCAGCTTCTGCGAGGCAACACTCTGGTTCCTGCAGCTCCAAAGGCTCTAACTGGTGAACTACTCTGAACGGCCTGAGAATGTTCGTTTATATGGATACCGACCAAAAACCGGTGCGGGGTTAGACGCAGTCTGGGGTTTTCGGCGAATCACGATTTCTGACAAGAAAGCTCTTTGTTGTCAGGTCAGGAAAGTTGATTACTTTCCATTTTGGAAAATTAATCACTTTCCATGTTGGGGGGATCCCTTCGTCCATGAGGAGAGGTTGGAGGAGAGCTATCCTCCTAAACTGCACCCTTCTCACATTGATACCTCGTAGCATTCCTTTCAGTGGGCGTTAATAATTTCCTCGTTTTTCTCATCAAATTACCTCCGCCTAGCACCATTGCTTCCACTCAACCTCAACCTCAACCTGGGTAAGACGATAAACTACGTCCAGCAGCAAGGACTCTGATCAGGAGTTTTTGAGGAACATGGAACCACCTCTTAATTGCTGGTGTTCCCAGGTCCACCCTGAACCGGGTGGTAGTACCTGTTAGGGTCCCAGCTATAGGCAAATAGTTAACTATTATCAGCAATATTTTTTGAAAAAATTATTACCAGCAATACAATTTTGAAGGAAAAATATTACCAGAAAAAGATTTTTGACAAAACAAAATATTGCCAGCAATAAAAAAAATTTTGTCGGCATTAAATAACCCATTGAGAAAAATATGCCATAAAACAAAATAAACCAAACCAATCTAAACCAAAGAATACATATCGTTTTCATAAGAATCTATCCTAAAAATGTTGTCGGCATTGAATAACCCATTCAGGTTGATATGCCGTAAAACAAAATAAACCAAACCGCTCAACCAATGGCGTCCCGGCCGTTCGGGTATGGCTAATCTGGCCTCATTAAAATTATAATACTTTGCGTCTTCTTAACCAGCACTTTTTACAAACTCCATCAATCAATTATCAAAGTCTGCCATCTGGTCCCTTCATAAAGTCTGCGTTTACTGGAACCCTTGGCTTCTTGAGAAAAAAAATAAATTGATAATAAATTCCTTTATCTCTAAATCGGCAATTCTTTCAAGATATTTTTCTCATGCCAACATTTTATAATCGATATATGGCTACTTAACCTGCCGGTACTGAAGATGACATCTTGGTAAAATAAACAAGGGTAATTCTCTCTACCTCGTATCGACAATATTTCGGAATATTTTCTCATGCCAAATCTTTTTATAATTACCATATGGCTGTGCCTTGCCTGCACTTAAGATGATATCTTGTTCTTGGGTTTTTCGTTAATCAGTACTTTTACAAATATCATTAATCAATTGTCAAAAGCTCGCATATGAACTTTTTGTGAGTCCACTGTTTACGCCAATTCTCGGGTTTTTCAGAAAAGTAACTCGATCTTATTTTTAACGTAAAATTAAAAATCTCGGGGTATCTTCTTTTCCGTTCTCAGTATTTTATTGTGTAATTTTTATGGTTAATTAGTTAACTAATTACCATAGCTAAATAGTTTCACATGAATTTTAAACTCGATACCGCAAGGATTGAGGAAAAAGACAATTCACAGGTACACAGTGTCTGACCATCTAAAAGAAAAAAACTACAAACGTTTTTCAGCTCCTAACAGAACAGTAAAAAAATAAAATTGCAACTAGATACAGGATCTGATATCATTGTTATAAATGAACAAACATGGAGAAAAATGGGTAAACCCAGTTTATTGACTTCTGATAAAGTTGTGCATGGAGTCTTAAAAAAGAAATTGAACTTTTGGGGGTGCATTCAGCTGTAATGTTTCTTTTGTGGCAAACCCCCCAAAACAGTGGTGTTTGTATTAAAGAATACTGCTAATTTGTTTGCGAGTGTTATTCAAAGGCATTTGACACCAGTATTGTTCAACTGTGTTACTAGAGTTGTATCCACGATTACAAAGTCTCTACTACAACGAGCATTACAAAAGTGACGAGCATTCGTTGACATTACAAAAGTGGCAATGAGTTTTCATTGACATCACAAAAAAGGCATTGTGTTTATTGACTATATTCAAAAGGACCACACCATCAATGGAGAGTATTATGCCAACTTGCTCAGGTAGTTATGAAAGGCTATTAAGATCAAAAAACTGATGAAAGGGGTTTTGTCTCATCAAGACAATGCTCCAGCACACAAGCCCTTAGTTTCAATGTCTGCTGTGCATGCCTGTGGCTTTGAACTGGTTGATCACCTTCCCTATTCTCTTGATTTTTCTATCATCTGTTCCCCATCATGAAAAAACACTTGGCTGGGAACCAGTATCACAGTGATGATGGCATCATATCTACCGTTGATAACTTTTTTGACTAACAGGATGACCAGTCTTCTTTGAACAGTTAAATGTCAGTTTATCTGGAATTAAAGAAATCAGTTATTTATCAGCTGAAATTAATGCATGCAAGGTTTCACATCTCTAGTATCACTTCGATTCAGCCTATGAACTTTTCAGCTCACACTCATACTTTGTGTGATTAAGTTAGGTTGCCAAAACTCCAGTTTGGACCACCATACATTATACCCATCTGAGGAGAGGAAGCAGATCAGTCATATTGAAAAGCAAACTGAGCCGAATGGACCATTTTCAACCTGACCTGGCAAAAAGATCTTGAACATCTTCATTTGTTTTATATATAATAGGAAATAATAAAAAAAAATGTAACAGTAAAGCTTGAACAAAAATGTGTCTAATTACTAAAAAAAAATTAGTATTAACCAACACAATTGAATCTGCATAACTATCATTTGTGAACTGACATTACTACATTTTCAAGCACTGTTACAAAAACAGCAACTCTAATAATAAATTTATCCATTAGTTCTTCATCAAAATCAATACAGGTACAGCTTTTACCCAAACTTGAAGCTTAATATATTTCTTAATATATTTCCTTCTTTTCTGATGCCAAAAGTTGAGTTGGTGATAAAACTGTAATACTCCCATTTCAGTAATATATTCATTATCCAGTTTATATTCATGATCCCAATTGACAAACTTTAAAATTAAGTATTAATAATATACCTTTTTTTGAATTAACCGACCTGATGAAAAGATGTTGAATGGTTAGCATGAATGATCTTAGCTGAAAAGACAAATCTACTGTGACTTGTCAACATGTAGAACCATTAAACAATCATGGTTGTCCTGCAGTTCCAAAGAAGACTTTGTCTTGAAATTCATCAGTGAATCTGGAAGTGGCTCTGCAAACTAAGTCTGGAATAATGGGGATACTGAAAGTCAGTGGTTGTAACCAATGCACGGTTGCACTGTTCTCCTTGAATATTGAACTTTTGATGCCAAGCTTCTTCAAAATTTGCAGAGATCTGGTGGATAATGGCATGACAGTGCAATCAGTCAGCACCACACTCCTCTAGCTCCTTTTGTTTGATCTTGCACCAGTGGAGGTTAGTTTTGATTGCATCTTTGTACTGTTTCTTCATTAAGCATTGATGCCTTCTGTCACATGGTAGCCCTCTTACAACAGATATCTAGGAATATAACATTGCTCCATATGGATGACGTGGCCAGTTCATCAGACTTGATAAGCATTGATTCGATGCTAGTTGAGTTTGCACAGTCAAAAATTTCAAGATTGGTGAAGCAATCCTTTTATGTGATTCCTAGTATGGAGCAAAGAGCCCACATGTGAAATTTTTGCAATTTCTTGATGTTCCGGTAGTACAAGGTCCACATCTGCATTCATAGATGACCATTGTGCTGTACACATTGTTGAAAAGGTGTGCTAGTCTAGTGATCTGTTATGGAACCTTCCTAGTACCTGAGTTGCTTTACTGATTCAAGTATCAATTTCTTACCATTAAATAATGATGACTTATATATATTACTAAAAGAATATCTCTCCTTCATGAAAGCTTTTTTAGCTTAATCAAAATTTTATTGACAGTTTTACATCTTTTTGTAGTCTTAATAAGGAACTCTAGCATTTAGTTATGTCTCCATGACATTACCTAATGCTTTAAGAATATTTGTAAATAATCTAAAGGTGCGTGAAGCTAGTAATTTTTTTCACTCACTTCAGTGGTTAGCACTTACTGATTTCTACAATTTGAGGTTGACTGATATGAGTAAGATGATATATATTGTCTTTATCAAGAACTTTCCTTTTGGGTTCATATTTGATGTCACATTATGTCTAGCTTTTTACTATGTTGGTATATGATACTTGATTTAATATCCAAGAGATGTAATGAGATACGTGCTCTCTTCAATGTAACAAAGCTCTTGTACTTTTAAATTTCTTGTTCTGCTTTAACCACTAATGATGAATCAAAGTATACACTCTAAAATTTCCCTTTATCAGTAAGATCATATACATCAACAGATAATAAAACATTTTTTAATTGTTGTTTCACCTCCTGGCAATAACAAGAGTTAAGTCTGTTCACATGTTTTGTAGAGATTTTTAGAATTCTATTGACTTCTCTGACTACTTTCTGCATTAAACTTTACTGGGCTTTTATTTCTTACACAACTATAGATATATTCTAAGATCTTTAATGTAAGCTTAAACTTTGAAATAAATGATGTGGCAGGGGAAATATCACCTCTGAAATAACCTTGTAGGTTACTGTTTGGTTTCCTTCGATTATTGTTTTTTTTCTTAGCTCAATTGTGGTACACGAAAACAGCCAGTAAGGATTTAGTGTCACCCTCATCCTTCAAATTTACCTATTAATTGAGGAACACTGCCAGAATAGATAAGATGTGTATCACTGGGTTAGACAGTACGGAGGGCGAATCTACAGTCCCCAAAATAACGGCGGCTTTTAGGAGTCTGTTGGATGGGATGAAGTTACACTCCTACCGAGCCAACCTGACTGAGTTTCATGATTGGTTGGTAGCTTGCACAAGAGAAACAGCTGGTATATGGGTTGACAAACCGGGAGATGGTGTTGTTGGTATATGAGGCAGCAGTGGGACCAGTCTCAAAATTTATCGTGGGCTTATACAGGGAAAACCTCCAGATAACATGTGACGAGCGGAAGGGAACCGTAATCAGACGATATGCTAGCGAGCGAACAACCATAGAGGCGATTCAAAAATTGTTTAGGATTAAACAAGAAGTATGGGAAACTCTAGAAGACCTTGGAGATAGGATGATCGGATTAGCAGGGTTAGCATTCCTGAGTCCAGAAATAAGAGAAAATAGGTCAATTCAGGCGTTGTTAGCAGATGCTTTCATGGATACCATCCATGATGTTGACGTGAGTGGTGATGTTCTGAAGGGTGGGCCCTGTAGGCTGACGGAGGCCCTAGAGGTAGCTAAAAATAGCGAGAGGATCTGGGAGAGGGTAAGAATTGGCAGAGACCAGGGAACCCAAAGACCCAGTGGTTGGAAAAGTATAGAGAAGGGCTCCAGGAATGGGATAGTGAACATAAAACCCTGTGAGGATGCGAAAGAGGAGGATTGGGAGGCCGACCCCAACTGGAAGGAATGGGATATACGGTACGGATTTTATAAGTCCACTCCAGGCTGGTATGCTGGACCTGCAATTATAAAGGACACAGGGCCAGAGACTGCCCCACCAATTGGGGAGGAGACTCCAGGTCTCTAGGTCTGAATTGCACTAAGTGCAGAAGTTTTGGCCACAAGGCAAAGTGGTGCACAGATGAAGGGGATAGGGATTAAGAAAATAGACATCCTAGTACCCCCCACTGAGAAGAATAAGCATCCAGAAAACAACAGTGGGACCCCCGTAGAAAAATAAGAGGCAGGGTGGCCCCAATAAAAATAAGACCTCTGAAGTGCTGGACATGCAGTGTGGCTGGACATTTTTCAGCCAACTGTAAATAACAAAGCTGTTGGTAATGTGGAAAGGTTGGAGACTTGAAAAGTAACTGTCCTGAGAAAAAGGGTGCTGAGAGTGAAAGGGAAGAGGCAAGGAAGTCGAGAGGACCAGTCCCCACTCCACCCAAGGAAAGCCCCAAAAGAAGCTGGCTTAGGGTAGCAAATGATGAGCCCCTATTGCCAGCACCAAGGTTGAGACTTGAGAGAGATAGGGATAGCTGACCAGGAATTAAAAATAAGGGGAAGTTGAGGAATAGGAACAGAGCCCAGATATTTCAGCGGTTCAAAGAGGGACCAGACTTCACCTGTAAAGTATTGGTGGGGCACAAGATGGTAAAAGCTTTAGTGGGTACTAGAGCTTTGGTCTCCCTCATAAATTCCAAGGTGTTTTGATAACTGAGGTTATGTAGAAAACTCCAACCAGTGGATTTCTTAATTAGCCAGGCAGATAGTAGTCAGATGAGAATAGAGGGTATGACATGGCTACCATTCAAATTGGCAAAAACTACAGGTGAACTTAAGGTGTATGTGGCACCTGATTTGTGTGGAGAATTAATTTTGGGCAGTGATTGGCTTAGGCTGAACAAGGCCCAAATCCACTTTGAGACGGCTACATTGATCTTAAAAGGGGTGGGAATACTATTGGGGAATGAAGTGGAAAGGAAATGCCCCGTAGTGGCCCATAACAATGAGAAACTTCCCCCTAGAATGGCTATTTCATGTGAAGGAAGGATAAAGACAGTGGAGAAACTAACGGAAGGGTTATATCAAATAACACCTAGAGAGGTATGATAATGGTGAAGAAGAGGTGACCCTGTGTAGTTCTGTGGTAGCAGGAATAAAAACGGTGCCCCTGTTGTTGGCTAACACAGCCAGTAAAACTATCACAATAAAACAAGGAGAAGAGTTAGGTTACGTCTGTCTGATAAAAATTATGAAGCAAGTGAGAGTAAGCAAGAACTATGGAAGAAGGGTAGAGACTAGTAACTCTGAAATAAAGGAAGAAGACTTGATAGTGCCTGAAAGATATAAAGATGAGATAAGGAAACTGCTAGAAGGTAATCGAGATGTGGTAACTAATACTTACAAGGCGTTAAGACAGACTGGGACAGTGCAAATGAAAATAGATACTGGTGACCACCCACCCATTATAGGACCCCAATCCATAAGAGAGAATTAGTGGAAGAAGCAGTAAATGAGATGTTGGACTTGGGAGTAATAGAGAGATCTAGGTCCCCATGGAGTTTTCCAATAGTTATTGTGGAAAAGAAGGATGGAGGACATAGATTTTACATGGATTTCAGACAGTTAAATGCTATTACAAAACTGTTAGCAGTAACCTTGCCCCGGATCAATGATATTCTAGCACTTTTGGGAAGGTCAACTTGTTTTTCTACTTTGGATCTAAGGTCAGGTTATTGGCAGGCAGCTTTGGATGAAAAGGACCAGGAGAAGACAGCTTTTACTTGTCATATGGGTCTATTTAATTTTTGTGTGATGCCGTTTGGGTTACCTAATGCTCCAGTTAATGTCCATAGTGTTAGGAGGTATGGAAGATTTTGCTATGACTTACTTGGATGATATCATCGTGTTTTCTAAGACACCTGAGGAGCATTTTAGATACTTACAGGTGTTCGATAGGCTGAGGGTTGATATTAAAATTGCCTAAGTGTCAGTTTGTGAAGAATGAGACCAAGTACTTAGGTTTCATTATAAAAAAATGGGAATAAAACCTGATTTAGATAAGGTAGAAGTGATAAGTGCTATACCAGAGCCCAAGGCAGTGAGAGAGGGTTGTGGCTTCATAGGAGCAATTGCATATTACAGGCACTTTGTGTCTGCATTTAGAAGGACCTTTGATAGCCTTGACTAAGAAGTATGCTAGATTTAAGTGGACAGAGGACTGACAGCAAGTCTTTGATACCCTCAAGGACCAGCTGACAGCAGTACCCTTGCTGACTTACCCAGACCTGAGCATGTCAATGGCGCTTTACACAGATGCCAGTGACAAATGTATCAGCCTTGTCCTGATATGGATGGACCAGTGCCAGGTATACCTGAGGAAGTGCCTATATATTTTCTTCTAAGATCTTTAATGTAAGCTTAAACTTTGAAATAAATATTATATTGTACAGAAGATCATTCATTAGGACAAAAATTTTCCTTTTCTTCTTTTATCATACAGTAGTCTGAAGTACTCTATATTATTTCCATTCAATGATTAAATGACACACCATACACTTGTTCAATTATTATCATCTAGTAGAATATTCTGCATTAAAAATCTTTTTATAAATACATTTGAATAATGTAAGATTTCTGAAAACTATACCTTTTCAACTTCAAAATGATAATAATCAACTTCAAAATGGACTTATTTTCAGGTAAAAAAAAATGAATCAACTCCAAAATGTATTAATCAACTTCAAATTGGAAAACAACTTCAAAATGAGAAATAATCAACTTCAAATTGGATTAATCAACTTCAAATTGAGAATTAATATAATACTAATATATTTAATATTTATTTTTTTATTTTTACTTAAAAGGGATATAAAAAAATATAAACATTGTTAAATTTATTTAAAAGATTACATCATCTAACTTAATTACAGAGGAAAGTAATCTTATTCCAGATAAAATGCAAGTCTCAGGGGAAATATTATTAATTGCCTTGAAGATCATCGGAAAAGTTGCTGAGGCGAAATCTTTAGTAGTTAAAGATCCCTGGCCATCACCTCTAAAATCCCAACAATTGAGTCTGCCATACTTCTTTTTACATCAGCTTTAACGACTTTTCCCTTTTTCAATGGGATTTAACATCGGACTATAGGGCAAATCTGAAAATTTGGTGTTGCCTAAATTCATCCTCCCATACAACTTCTTCAATTGAAGTATCTCTCAGAAAATTATCAATAACTAAGACAACTCCCCTTTCATAAATTTCATTTACCTTTCTAAGGCACTCCCTGGTCCATTCTTTCACATCCTCTTTTTTGAAAGAATGTCTTTCAATTTTATGATGAATTAATCCATTATTACTAATACATGCAATAACATGGATATTATTTCCCATGGATCTGGCCACGACTGTAGTGCACCTTGTGCCTTTTTTTAGAGCGACCTTCTCTTCTTGAAATATGGAAATTAAAATTGGTTTTCATCCATATAAAGAATTGGCACACTTTGGGACTGAAATTCAATAAAGCTACTTTAATCCTTATATTTCAAGAAGATTGACATTATTATTGGCAGCTTCTGGTTCATAATGAACCACTTTTAAAAGTAAAGGCCATGGAGTCCAAGTGCTTTCTTATGCATTCTTCTGTCACATGAACCTCATACTTTTGGACCAACTTATTTACAATGGCTTGAAAGAGTGACCCTAGGAGAGTTTTCAATTAATTTGGCCATAAAATTTTTATGCTCTTGTGAAATTTTATATTTCTTGCTCCTCCCTAGAGTCACACTTTTATCAGCACCCTGGTCTAACCAACTGGAGCAGCTGTTGGCAGTGGCACACCAATTGTTCTTGCCAGGTCTTTCCAATTTCCTGCTGTGGCATGTGCAGCTAAAATCTGGGCCTTTTTTTCGCCAGTCACAGTTTTCTTGCGGTAAGTCCTCTTTGGAGCTGTTGTTAATTCTTCTTCAGCTTCTTTTGTAGAGGTTTCTCCAGCATCATCATTTTTGCTCATACGGGACTTTCTCCTCCTACTTTTACTGTAGGCTCACCCAATGCTTTCTTGGCCTCTAAGTTGTTTGTATTTTGTTTTTTCTTCATCTATATAATGAAGACGAACAGTCAATTTCCTTAATCATGGGGTAAATTAATTGAAGAAATAATTTTCAATTTACCAAAAAAAAAAAAAAAAAAAAAATCTCAATTGAAGTGTTTATTCTTATTTTGAAGTTGATTGAGAAAATGTCAAAAACTTAAAAACAATTTGAAGTTGATTAATCCATTTTGGAGTTGATTTTTTTTACTTGAAAATAAGTCCATTTTGAAGTTGAAAAGGTATAGATAACCATCTTTTTTTGACCCGTAAGCATTTTCATGGCTCTGGATTCAATTGATTTTGTTCATTTTTAATTTTGGGTTGTATTTAACATAAGCCTTATGATAAAAACAACCTGGAATTTCAGCTTTCAAGATGTATCCACCTAGTTATTGCTCAATATTTGTTCATTCTCTTCCATTAAAATTAACAGTATTTTATGCTATTCAATGTTGTTTCACATGTAATTACACCCTTCCAATTCTTAGCATTGTTGAAGTTATTCTTTCACGAAAAAATTTTGTTTTTTATTTTCTTTTTGTGACAAAGTGTAGTTTTGGTTGCTTTTATATTTGTCATACTTCCAAAGATAGCTTTCATATTTAGTAATATTGAAATTTTTCAACAGAATCTTATTTCATCCAGATGTGCCTGTTGTTCTTATTATTTGCTTTTTTTCTGTCACATTTTGCATCCTTCCTAAAAATTTCAGACATTGACTTGTCACTTGCCGATTCGCTTTCTCTACAGAATTGATATACACTTTAACTGCTTGACCCAGAAATCAAGGCCAGCATTTATTCATTTGGCCATGATAAGCATTGGATTTTAAAGCTCTAAATTCTTTTCTAATCAATGAATCCCATACAAAAAATAAAAGGTTAAGTATTGTGAGTGTATTCAAATAATAAAAGAGAATTTTCTTAAATTATCATTTGCTTACAACCAATTTCTAATAAAGATTAAAATGGTGCAGGTGGTGGATATCCTCTTTAAAACAAATATACATAAATTACTAATTATTTGTGAATAATCTTTTATTCAAGATTCCTCATCTCATCATAGGGCAACTGAGAACCTTACCAACTCCCTCCACATGGTTTTATAAATATTCATTCATGCATGCATAGTATATCTTGGACAAAGTTGATAAAAATGAAGCCCATTCCTCCCCAGCTCAGACAACAGTCAATATCCTCCAATTGGATGCTCATAGTCATTACTGACATGTTGCCATCAATTCCATTGGAGGAACCCATTGCTCTAGTCATTGACCAATCTAGGAAAATAATGATCACTGCACTAGATATGCTGCCAGTAGGTCAATCCTATGTGCAAATTTAGTCGGCAGTCAGTTGATCCTCCCCAACCTCCGCCACTGGTAAGAGCCTTGGCAATGTTACACATGGAATTGCCAGCATAGTTTAGAAGTGATGAAATAAAATATTACAAACCCATATAATTTTTTTCATGATTAGTGTTGATTATTAAATGATTGCTAAATATTAAGATGTTTGCACCTCCTAGGCATAAATGATTACTCTTATAGACTAATATTCACAACTAAATAATATAAAGTACTACCTAGCTGAAATTTAAAATGTTATTTCGTCAATCGTTACGATGACTCCACCTCCAGCTAACCCATTAATGTGCTGTAAAATCTAATAATAATAACAACAGGTTTCTATAAAAGAAAAAATAAGTTGCATAAACATTTAGACTATGAATTATTATACCAGTGAGTAATGTCGCATATTCCTTTCTTGTATTATTAACACTTGTCAGTATATGCCAAAAACTCAGAATCAGATACCACTTACAAAGTTTAGTAAAGTTTCCTTAGCATTTTACCCTAAAAATATGATGGCAAAAAAATTATGCTACATTACTGAATTTGAACAATGTGATAGATCATACTAAACAAGTCAATGGCAGTAAGGGTTTTTTTTCAATCATTTACCACAAAAATAATAATGTATTTGGCAAAGGTAAAAAGATAAAATGAAAACATAACACTATGTTTGTAAGACAATACCACACAAAGCCAGGACTTAGACAGTATAGGTTAGGCTTAGTGATGCTATAACTTATTTTTACTTAAAATTTTTTCCCCGATATCCAAGTGACATGTATTATGTAGTTTCGATATTCACCTTAATGCTTTTCTAAAAATTCCCTAATGAACTTGGGATGTATTCTATGCTATGAAATAGGTGAATGAATAAGTTAATTTTTTTATTCTATGTAATGGACATACCAAGATGACTTTAGAAACACTTATAAGCCCTTGCATGCAAAAAGCAAATGGGACTAAAATGAATGGCAGAATTTACTCTGAAAATTTGAATTGCTATTCATTATTTTGCCTTTGTCAAGTAAGGTCTATAAAGTTAAGCATACATTTTGCATATAAAATGACTTTATTTAACAAGTAATTGATTAAAAGACAAACAATATAACATACACAAAAACTTGATTAGTGAAGTAGTTAATAACATTATAAACAGGGAGGAGATGACATTTTAACAGTATGAACTGATAAAATGTGTGAGGTAACAGTTTTAGAATTTGATTTCTTTTAATTACACAAAACAAATTATCTATAACAAAAGCTTTACAAAAATTAAGAAATAAACAAAAGAGAAAACATTTTAAATGATAATTTTTATTTGACAGTATTTGATAAATCATATGACAGGTCATCCAAAAGAAGGGAAAAGTTGCAAGAAAAATGTACAACATAAAATATAACTGAAAAAAAAATGCTAAAATTGAATTATAAATTTAAAGAAAAAATAAGTCATGTCAAATTCAGTCATTTGAACTAAAATCGATTCTATTTAATATCAGTCAATATTTTCCCTTCTTTTACACACACAGAAAAGAAAAATTATAAATGTTTGATAAAATAAACTACAAATATTGAGAAAAAAAAATGTTAACTTAAATATGCCATTTACAATTAAACTAGGTAACTTTAAAAAGTTTCACAATCCATCACATAATTCCAAGGAAATAAATTCCAAAATTATGGAAGAATAGTAAATTTTCTTTAATTGGATACATATTTTTTATATACAGAACCAATATCACCAAGATTTAGTGTGTACCTGTGAACTTACAGGTACACATACAAACACAAAATAAGATGCTTGCTTCTGTTACCAAAATCAATAAAGTCATGCAGTAAATTGAAGGATTTTAAGTTTTTCAATTTTAACTGGAGAATATTCATTGTCAATTTAATCCAGAATAATCGCTCAATGAAACAGATTTTAAAAGATTTTTTTGTTTTATAGTCTTTATTTTCATTATTCTTCTGATGTTTTAAGTTTTAAAATACACCAAAATACTCAGGTAAAAAATGCATGATAACAAATCACTTAAAATTATTTTAATGCTACTTCAATTAGTATACCATTTAGGTAAATAATTGTCATAATAAAATGAAGGTGCCATTAAGATTAAAGTGATTTGGTGTACATACATATTACAGGTGTTAGTAGACATTTATGGCATAACATTTATTACATAGCTGTTTGCATTTTTAGATAGGAATTTGCTTCTTTGCAAAGAAAGTGTGGGTTCCAATCATTCTAAGAAATATTTTTCAGAATTTTGTGTTGATCATTTAATGCTACATGATGCAACTACCATATTATTACAAAAAAAGATTAGGTTTTGTTCATCTGAAGAGTTACAGTTATTGAAAGGATAAAGAATAGAAATGATATGTGAAGGAAATATAAATTTTAAATAATGATACAAGCAAAAATTCATTTCACTGTTTAACTAAGATTCACCTCATTTTATATATATATATATATATATATATATATATATATATATATATATATACACACACACAATTGATTTGAGCAATTAATAAGCATATATTAATCAGGATTTCCAACAAAATAGATTGGATAATTATTAAGGAAAATAAATTTTATGATAAATGTTTAAAAATATTTCTTTTCCTTAATCATGATTTAATTTACTTTGCTGAAACTCCCTAAAATAACATTTTAAAAACAACAATGGAATAAATGGACAGAGAGAGAAAGCATGATTAGGAAAGTTTCAGAAACAATGGTTCCTCAAAAATTATTAAAAAGAGAAAGTGAGAAGGAATAACTGATATATGCTGAACAGTTGGAACTACAGGTTAGGAAATGGCCCTTCAAAAAGCAGGCAAGTTTTTCAATTGATTTTGCCTGGTACATCTGAAATTCATTTGCCATCCAACACTTGCTGGGTTTGTGCACTTCACTTAGATATATTTCTAAGATTCTGGTAAAACAATGGCTCCATCTGCACCATAGTTTGGTTTGCTTTCTTGGCTAAGAACTGTGGTTTCTGTGACATTGCCAGCCGCCTCATCAGCACCTTGTTCTTCATTTGGTTGACCACTTGAAGTTGGCTGGGCAGTGACAGGTGAAATTTCTGCAGACTCACTACTCAGTTCTTCCTGGAAGTAGAAAATACAAAATGAGTAATTTGTTCTTGCACACAAATACATACAATGAGGTGCAGAAAGGTTTTCAAACTAGTCCACCCTAAAAAAAATCAGGCCAAAGATATGTTTTTGAAGTGCTTTTTGGTTGAGCTTTTGAGAACCCATTGTAACTATGGGTAACATTCTAAAAGATAAAATTTAACAAATACTCAACAAAATAATTTAAAAAAATGATAATCACTTAAAATGTTAATCTTAATTCATATATATATATATATATATATATATATATATATATATATATATATAAAAATAGTAGATGTCAATTTGACATCTTTGATTCATTATACTAACATCTAATTGTTTTATATTTACCATTTTCTTTTGCTGATTTGATTCTTATACTCACTGTTTGTAGATAATTCTACTACTTTGGCCATTTGTTTATATATACTGCCATGCAAAACTTTTGGATAAGTATTTTTGTCCTTAAACTTGTGTTTTGTTTTACACCAAAACTGAGTGATTAGTATTCCTTTCTCAGTACATTTTATGATCTTCGAGGGCCAGAAAACAAGTTACTGAATATGGTGGATGATACAGCATCTTAAGTATAGTGATGCTGAAAAAAGAACATGTAAAAATACTGGGTCACAAGCAAAAATTTCACTTTTCAGCTCATAAGCTAAAAAGGAATTTTTTTTCAAAAGTGGTGTTTATTATTACGGAAAGTACAAAACATCAAAGTACTGTGATAGTAATTAGTGCTGTTGCTATTGGCTCTAATAATTGCAATATGGCAATGAATGGAACAAGCTCCTGATATTCTCTTCAATTCCCACCACAGTTGTTCAATTATACTGAAATCAGGATATGGGGCTGGCCAGACTTCAGAAAGTTGCACATCTTTATTCACAAGAAATCTTTTTGTTGCATGTTATGTGTGGCAGTGTACCATTGTGCTGAAAAATGTCTACTCATATTCTGGCAGAAGATTAGACAATAGTAAATTAATAAT